>JAWPHD010014816.1:0-7500 GCA_037043455.1 Cyrtodaria siliqua
CTTACGCATATATATTCTTACACATATATTTCGTTCTTACACAAATATATATTCCGTTTCTTACACAAATATTATTCCATTCGTAAGCATATATATTCAGTTCTTACACATAGATATACCGTTATTCATCATATATACTCCCTTTTCTTACGCATATATATTCCGTTAGTCTTACACATATATATTCTGTTCTTACACAAATAGATTCCGTTCATACACAGAATATATTCCGTTCTACACATATATCTTGCCTCTCTTACACATATATTCCTTTCTTAGCACATATATTCCGTTCTTACACATATCTATTCCGTTCTTTCGCTATATAGTTAGCAAATTTTCAGTTCATTACGCATATATATTCAGTTCTTACGCATATATATTCAGTTCTTACACATATATATTTCAGTTCTTACACATATATATTCAGTTCTTACACATATATCAGTCTTCCAGTTCTTACAGATTCTTTATTTCCTTCTTAGGACATATATATTCCGTTATTCACATATATACTCGTTCTTACGCATATATAGTTCCGTTCTCTTACACATATATATTCTTTCTTACACATATAGATTCCTGTTCTTACACGAATATATTCACGTTCTTACACATATATTCTGCGGTCTACACATATATCCTTCTTACACATATATTCCGTTTCTTAGCACATATCTCATTCCGTTCTTTCGCATATATATTCAGTTCTTACGCATATATATTCAGTTCTTACGCAATATATTCAGTTCTAGACGCCATATATATTCCATTTCTTACACATATATATTCAGTTCTTACAACATATATATTCAGTTTTTACACATATATATTCAGTTTTTACACATAAATATTCCGTACTTACACATATTTATTCCGTTCTTACACATATATATTCCGTTCTTACACATATATATTCAGTTCTTACTAATATATATTCAATTCTTACACATATATATTCCGTTCTTTACAAATATATATTCCGTTCTTACGCATATATATTCTTACACATATATTTCGTTCTTAACCATATATATTCCGTTCTTACACATATATATTCCATTCTTAGCATATATATTCAGTCTCTTACACATATATATTCCGTTATTCAACATATATACTCCGTTCTTAGCATATATATTCCGTTCTTACACATATAGATTCCGTTCTTACGACGAATATATTCCGTTCTTACACATATATCTTGCTTTCTTACACATATATTCCTTTCTTACACATATATTCCGTTCTTACGACATATCTATTCCGTTCTTTCGCATATATATTCAGTTCTTACGCATATATATTCAGTTCTTATGCATATATATTCAGTTCTTACGCATATATATTCAGTTCTTACACATATATATTCAGTTCTTACACATATATATTCATATTCAGTTCTTACACATATATATTCCGTTCTTAAAGATATTTATTCCCTTCTTAGACATACATATTCCGTTCATTCACATATATATTCCATTCTTACACATATATTCCGTTCTTACGCATAGATCTTCCGTTCTTATGCATATATTCCGTTCTTACGCATATATATTCATTTCTTACGCATATATATTCCGTTCTTACGCATATATATTCAGTTCTTACAGATATATATTCAGTTCTTACGCATACATATTTAGTTCTTACGCATATATATTCAGTTCTTACGCATATATGTTCAGTTCTTACAAATATATATTCCGTTCTTGCACGTACATATTCCGTTCTTACACATACATATTCCATTCTTACACATATATATTCCGTTCTTACACATATATATTCTCTTCTTACACATATATATTTACTTCTTACACATATATATTTCGTTCTTACACATATATACACATATATATTCCGTTCTTACACATATATATTCGGTTCTTACACATATATATTCACTTCTTACACATATATATTCCGTTCTAACACATATATATTCAATGCTTACACATATATATTCAGTTCTGACACATACATATTCAGTTCTTACACATATATGTTCAGTTCTTACACGTATATATTCCATTCTTACACGTACATATTCCGTCCTTACACATATATATTCCGTTCTTACACATATATATTCAGTTATTACACATATATATTCAGTTCTTACACGTATATATTCACTTCTTACACATATATATTCCGTTCTTACACATATATATTCCGTTCTTACACATATATTCACATATATATTCAGTTTTTACACATATATATTCAGTTTCTTACACATATATATTCAGTTCTTACAAATATATATTCCGTTCTTACACATATATATTCCGTTCTTACACATATATATTCCGTTCTTACACATACATATTCCGTTCTTACACATATATATTCAGTTCTTACACATATATATTCACTTCTTACACATATATATTCCGTTCTTACACATATATATTCAGTTCTTACACATATATATTCAGTTCTTACACATATATGTTCAGTTCTTACACATATATATTCCGTTCTTACACATATATATGCCATTTTTACACATATATATTCCGTTCTTACACTTATATATTCAGTTCTTACGCATATATTTTCAGTTCTTAAGCATATATATTCAGTTCTTACGCATATATATTAAGTTCTTACGCATATATATTCAGTTCTTACACATATATACTCCGTTTTTACACATATATATTCCGTTCTTACACATATATATTCTGTTCTTACACATATATTCCTTTCTTACACATATATTCCGTTCTTACGCATATCTATTCCGTTCTTTGGCATATATATTCAGTTCTTACGCATATATATTCAGTACTTACGCATATATATTCCGTTGTTACACATATATATTCTTAAACATATATTCCGTTCTTACACATATATATTCAGTTCTTACACATATATATTCCGTTCTTACACATATATACTCCGTTCTTACGCATATATATTCAGTTGTTACGCATATATATTCCGTTATTACGAATATATATTCAGCTCTTACGCATATATATTCAGTTCTTACGCATATATATTCAGTTCTTACGCATATATATTCCGTTCTTACACATATATATTCCGTTCTTACACATATATATTCTGTTCTTACACATTTAGATTCCGTTCTTACACGAATATATTCCGTTCTTACACATATATCTTGTGTTCTTACACATATATTCCTTTCTTACACATATATTCCGTTCTTACACATATATATTCAGTTCTTTCGCATATATATTCAGTTCTTACGCATATATATTCAGTTCTTACGCATATATATTTAGTTCTTACGCATATATATTCAGTTCTTACACATATATATTCAGTTCTTACACATATATATTCAGTTCTTACACATATATATTCCTTTCTTACAGATATTTATTCCCTTCTTAGACATACAAATTCCGTTCTTTCACATATATATTCCATTCTTACACATATATTCCGTTCTTACGCATATATCTTCCGTTCTTATGCATATATTCCGTTCTTACGCATATATATTCAGTTCTTACGCGTATATATTCCGTTCTTACGCATATATATTCAGTTCTTACAGATATATATTCAGTTCTTACGCATACATATTCAGTTCTTACGCATATATATTCAGTTCTTACGCATATATGTTCAGTTCTTACAAATATATTCCGTTCTTGCACGTACATATTCCGTTCTTACACATATATATTCCGCTCTTACACATATAAATTCCGTTCTTACACATATATATTCACTTCTGACACATATATATTTATTTCTTACACATATATATTTCGTTCTTACACATATATACACATATATATTCCGTTCTTAAACATATATATTCAGTTCTTACACATATATATATTCACTTCTTACACATATATATTCCGTTCTAACACATATATATTCAATTCTTACACATATATATTCAGTTCTTACACATACATATTCAGTTCTTACACATATATGTTCAGTTCTTACACGTATATATTCCATTCTTACACGTACATATTCCGTCCTTACACATATATATTCCGTTCTTACACATATATATTCAGTTATTACACATATATATTCACTTCTTACACGTATATATTCACTTCTTACACATATATATTCCGTTCTTACACATATATATTCCGTTCTTACACATATATTCACATATATATTCAGTTTTTACACATATATTTTCAGTTTCTTACACATATATATTCAGTTCTTACAAATATATATTCCGTTCTTACACGTATATATTCCATTCTTACACGTACATATTCCGTCCTTACACATATATATTCCGTTCTTACACATATATATTCAGTTATAACACATATATATTCAGTTCTTACACATATATATTCACTTCTTACACATATATATTCCGTTCTTACACATATATATTCCGTTCTTACACATATATTCACATATATATTCAGTTTTTACACATATATATTCAGTTTCTTACACATATATATTCAGTTCTTACAAATATATATTCCGTTCTTACACATATATATTCCGTTCTTACACATATATATTCCGTTCTTACACATACATATTCAGTTCTTACACATATATATTCAGTTCTTACACATATATATTCACTTCTTATACATATATATTCCGTTCTTACACATATATATTCAGTTCTTACATATATATATTCAGTTCTTACACATATATATTCAGTTCTTACACATATATATTCCGTTCTTACACATATTTATGCCGTTCTTACACATATATATTCCGTTCTTAAGCATATATATTCAGTTCTTACGCATATATATTCAGTTCTTACCCATATATATTAAGTTCTTACGCATATATATTCAGTTCTTACACATATATATTCCGTTTTTAAACATATATATTCCGTTCTTACACATATATATTCTGTTCTTACACATACAGATTCCGTTCTTACACGAATATATTCCGTTCTTACACATATATATTGCGTTCTTACACATATATTCCTTTCTTACACATATATTCCGTTCTTACGCATATCTATTCCGTTCTTTGGCATATATATTCAGTTCTTACGCATATATATTCAGTTCTTACTCATATATATTTAGTTTTTACTGTTATTTGTGCAGTTCTTACACATATATATTCAGTTTTTATACATATATATTCCGTTCTTACTCATATATATTCTGTTCTTACACAAATACATTCCGTTCTTACACATATATATTCCGTTCTTACGCATATATATTCCGTTCTTTTGCATATATATTCAGTTTTACGCATATATATTCAGTTCTTACGCATATATATTCAGTTCTTACGCATATATATTTAGTTCTCACACATATATATTAAGTTCTTACGCATATATATTCCGTTCTTACACATATATATTCCGTTCTTACGCATATATATTCTTACACATATATTTCGTTCTTACACATATATATTCCGTTCTTACACATATATATTCCATTCTTAAGCATATATATTCAGTTCTTACACATATATATTCCGTTATTCAACATATATACTCCGTTCTTACGCATATATATTCCGTTCTTACGCATATATATTCCGTTCTTACGCATATATATTCAGTTCTTATGCATATATATTCAGTTCTTACGCATATATATTCAGTTCTTACGCATATATATTCAGTTCTTACGCATATATATTCAGTTCTAACGCATATATATTCAGTTCTTACACATATATATTCAGTTCTTACACATATATATTCAGTTTTTACACATATATATTCAGTTTTTACACATAAATATTCCGTACTTACACATGTCTATTCCGTTCTTACACATATATATTCCGTTCTTACACATATATATTCAGTTCTTACACATATATATTCAATTCTTAAACATATATATTCCGTTCTTACAAATATATATTCCGTTCTTACGCATATATATTCTTACACATATATTTCGTTCTTACACATATATATTCCGTTCTTACACATATATATTCCGTTATTCAACATATATACTCCGTTCTTACGCATATATATTCCGTTCTTACACATATATATTCCGTTCTTACGCATATATATTCAGTTCTTACGCATATATATTCAGTTCTTACACATATATATTCAGTTCTTACAGATATATATTCAGTTCTTATGCATATATATTCAGTTCTTGCGCATATATATTCCGTTATTACGAATATATATTCAGCTCTTACGCATATATATTCAGTTCTTACGCATATATATTCAGTTCTTTCGCATATATATTCCGTTCTTACAAATATATATTCCTTACACATATATATTCACTTATTACACATATATATTCAGTTCTTACACATATATATTCCGTTCTTACACATATATGCACATATATATTCCGTTCTTACACATATATATTCCGTTCTTACACGTACATATATTCAGTTCTTACGCATATATATTCAGTTCTTACACATATATATTCAGTTTCTTACAAATATATATTCAGTTCTTACACATATATATTCAGTTCTTGAACATATATATTCAGTTCTTACACATATATATTCAGTTCTTACACATTTATATTCAGTTCTTACACATATATATTCCGTTCTTACAATATTATTCCCTTCTTAGACATACATATTCCGTTCTTTCACATATATATTCCATTCTTACACATATATTCCGTTCTTACAAATATATCTTCCGTTCTTATGCATATATTCCGTTCTTACGCATATATATTCAGTTCTTACGCATATATATTCCGTTCTTTACGCATATATATTCAGTTCTTACAGATATATATTCAGTTCTTACGCATACATATTTAGTTCTTACGCATATAATTTCAGTTCTTACGCATATATGTTCAGTTCTTACAAATATATATTCCGTTCTTGCACGTACATATTCCGTTCTTACACATACATATTCCATTCTTACACATTATATTCCGTTCTTACACATATATATTCAATTCTTACACATATATATTTACTTCTTACACATATATATTTCGTTCTTACACATATATACACATATATATTCCGTTCTTACACATATATATTCAGTTCTTACACATATATATTCACTTTTTACACATATATATTCCGTTCTAACACATATATATTCAATGCTTACACATATATATTCAGTTCTTACACATACATATTCAGTTCTTACACATATATGTTCAGTTCTTACACGTATATATTCCATTCTTACACGTACATATTCCGTCCTTACACATATATATTCCGTTCTTACACATATATATTCAGTTATTACACATATATATTCAGTTCTTACACGTATATATTCACTTCTTACACATATATATTCCGTTCTTACACATATATATTCCGTTCTTACACATATATTCACATATATATTCAGTTTTTACACATAAATATTCCGTACTTACACAGTATTTATTCCGTCTTACACATATATATTCCGTACTTACACATATATATTCAGTTCTTACACATATATATTCAATTCTTACACATATATATTCAGTTCTTACCCATATAATTCCGTTTTTACCCATATATATT
>JAWPHD010014816.1:15000-20000 GCA_037043455.1 Cyrtodaria siliqua
ATCATAGTGCGAAAACAGATAAAGTTGATTGTTAAAGGTGCGAACATTTATGATTGAAAAGCGATAATAGACAGATACAACTTATGTTTAGTGAACTTCGTTTACTGTTAATTACGATAAAATTAAACACGGTTGATTTTCTAATTAAATAATGTACGGAAACCAGTCTTACCTTGTTCTTATTATTCGGACTTCCGGAATGTATTGTAAAATCTATTAGTGTGATATTTCTTTAAATAAATGATAAAACAAACACATTATTGCAGTTTTTCTTGTATTTTCAGTGTAATAATTACATGTTATATATCCGTTATGAGGTTTAAACAAACATGCATGAACATAAAAAACATACTGAGAACGATACATCACGTACACAAGTAACACTATTTCGAGTGGTACACACATTCGGATAGATATTTTGGTTTTTACCGTTACCTCGATGCCTCGAAGCCACCGATAATTCGAACATATCCCTATGGTCCCGCTGACTTCGAGCTATCGAGGTTCGACTGTACATCGTATATACGGGCTTGTATTAAGGGAAAATATCCACGGTCAGGTATTATGTACATGCATGGGCTTGTATTAAGGGACAATATCCAGGGTCAAGTTTCTACATTTGCTTGTATGTCTCGCTGTATGTCTGTCTTTGTCTTTTTCTCTGTCCGTCTGTCTGTATATATGTCTGTCTGTCTGTCTGTCTGTCTGTCTGTCTGTCTGTCTGTCTGTCTGTCTGTCTGTCTCTCTGTCTGTCTGGCCTGTCTGGCTCTCTGTCTGGCTCTCTGTCTAGCCTGTCTGGCTCTCTGCCTCGCCTGTCTGTCTGTCTGGCCTGTCTGGCTCTCTGTCTGGCTCTCTGTCTAGCCTGTCTGGCTCTCTACCTCGCCTGTCTGGTCTCTGTCTGCCTCTCTGTCTAGCCTGTCTATCCTGTCTGTCTGTCTGTCTTTCTGTCTGTCTGGCCTGTATGGCTCTCTGTCTGGCTCTCTGTCTAGCCTGTCTGGCTCTCTGCCTCGCTTGTCTGTCTGTCTGTCTGTCTGGCCTGTCTGGCTCTCTGTCTGGCTCTCTGTCTAGCCTGTCTGGCTCTCTGCCTCGCCTGTCTGGGTCTCTGTCTGCCTCTCTGTCTAGCCTGTCTGTCTGTCTGTCCGTCCGTCTGTCTGTCTGTCTGTCTGTCTGTCTGTCTGTCTGTCTGTCTGTCTGTCTGTCTGTCTGTCTGTCTGTCTGTCTGTATGTCTGTCTGTCTGTCTGTCTGTTTGCCTGTCTGTCTGTCTGTCTGTCTGTCTGGCCTGTCTTGTTCTCTGTCTAGCCTGTCTTGCTCTCTGCCTCGCCTGTCTGTCTGTCTGGCTCTCTGTCTGGCTCTCTGTCTAGCCTGTCTGGTTCACTGCCTCCCCTATCTGTCTGTCTGTCTGTCTGTCTGTCTGTCTGTCTGTCTGTCTGTCTGTCTGTCTGTCTGTCTGTCTGTCTGTCTGTCTGTCTGTCTGTCTGTCTGTCTGTCTGTCTGTCTGTCTGTCTGTCTGTCTGTCTGTCTGTCTGTCTGTCTGTCTGTCTGTCTGTCTGTCTGTCTGTCTGTCTGTCTCTCTGTCTGTCTGGCCTGTCTGGCTCTCTGTCTGGCTCTCTGTCTAGCCTGTCTGGCTCTCTACCTCGCCTGTCTGGTCTCTGTCTGCCTCTCTGTCTAGCCTGTCTGTCTGTCTGTCTGTCTGTCTGTCTGTCTGTCTGTCTGTCTGCTTCTCTGTCTATCCTGTCTGTCTGTCTGTCTGTCTGTCTGTCTGGTCTGTCTGGCTCTCTGTCTGGCACTCTGCCTCGCCTGTCTGGGTCTCTGTCTGGGTCTCTGTCTAGTCTGTCTGTCAGTCTGTCTGTCTGTCTGTCTGTCTGGCTCTCTGTCTGTCTGTCTGTCTGTCTGTCTTGTCTGTCTGTCTGTCTGTCTGTCTGTCTGTCTGTCTGTCTGTCTGTCTGTCGTCTGTCTGTCTGTATGTCTGTCTGTCTGTCTGTCTGTCTGGCTGGCTGGCTGTCTGGCTGACTGTCTGGCTGGCCTGTCTGGGTCTCTGTCTGGGTCTCTGTCTAGCCTGTCTGTCTGTCTGTCTGTCTGTCTGTCTGGCTCTCTGTCTGTCTGGACTGTCTGGCTCTCTGTCTGGCTCTCTGTCTAGCCTGTCTGGCTCTCTGCCTCGCCTGTCTGGGTCTCTGTCTGGCTCTCTGTCTAACCTGTCTGTCTGTCTGTCTGTCTGGCCTGTCTGGCTCTCTGTCTGGCTCTCTGTCTAGCCTGTCTGGCTCTCTGCCTCGCCTGTCTGTCTGTCTGTCTGGCCTGTCTGGCTCTCTGTCTGGCTCTCTGTCTGGCTCTCTGGCTAGCCTGTCTGGCTCTCTGCCTCGCCTGTCTGGGTCTCTGTCTGCCTCTCTGTCTAGCCTGCCTGTCTGTCTGTCTGTCTGTCTGTCTGTCTGTCTGTCTGTCTGTCTGTCTGTCTGTCTGTCTGTCTGTCTGTCTGTCTGTCTGTCTGTCTGTCTGTCTGTCTGTCTGTCTGTCTGTCTGTCTGTCTGTCTGTCTGTCTGTCTGTTGTCTGTCTGTTGTCTGTCTGTTGTCTGTCTGTCTGTCTGTCTGTCTGGCTGTCTGGCCTGTCTGGCTCTCTGTCTGGCTCTCTGTCTGGCTCTCTGTCTAGCCTGTCTGGCTCTCTACCTCACCTGTCTGTCTGTCTGGCCTGTCTGGCTCTCTGTCTGGCTCTCTGTCTAGCCTGTCTGGCTCACTACCTCGCCTGTATGGTCTCTGTCTGCCTCTCTGTCTAGATTGTCTGTCTGTCTGTCTGTCTGTCTGTCTGGCCTGTCTTGCTCTCTGTCTGGCTCTCTGTCAAGCCTGTCTGGATCTCTACCTGTCTGTCTGTCTGTCTGTCTGTCTGTCTGGCTGGCATGTCTGGCTCTCTGTCTGTCTGGCCTTTCTGGCCTGTCTGGCTCTCTGTCTGGCTCTCTGTCTAGCCTGTCTGGTTCACTGCCTCGCCTGTCTGTCTGTCTGTCTGGCCTGTCTGGCTCTCTGTCTAGCTCTCTGGCTAGCCTGTCTGGCTCTCTGCCTCGCCTGTCTGGGTCTCTGTCTGCCTCTCTGTCTAGCCTGCCTGTCTGTCTGTCTGTCTGTCGGTCTGTCTGTCTGTCTGTCTGTCTGTCTGTCTGTCTGTCTGTCTGTCTGTCTGTCTGTCTGTCTGTCTGTCTGTCTGGCTCTCTGTCTGTCTGGCTCTCTGTCTGTCTGGCTCTCTGTCTGGCTCTCTGTCTAGCCTGTCTGGCTCTCTGCCTCGCCTGTCTGTCTGTCTGGCCTGTCTGGCTCTCTGTCTGGCTCTCTGTCTAGCCTGTCTGGCTCTCTACCTCGCCTGTCTTGTTTCTGTCTGCCTCTCTGTCTAGCTTGTCTGTCTGTCTGTCTGTCTGTCTGTCTGGCCTGTCTTGCTCTCTGTCAAGCCTGTCTGGATCTCTACCTGTCTGTCTGTCTGTCTGTCTGTCTGTCTGTCTGTCTGTCTGTCTGTCTGTCTGTCTGTCTCTCTGTCTGTCTGGCCTGTCTGGCTCTCTGTCTGGCTCTCTACCTCGCCTGTCTGGTCTCTGTCTGCCTCTCTGTCTAGCCTGTCTGTCTGTCTGTCTGTCTGTCTGTCTGTCTGTCTGTCTGCTTCTCTGTCTATCCTGTCTGTCTGTCTGTCTGTCTGTCTGTCTGGTCTGTCTGGCTCTCTGTCTGGCACTCTGCCTCGCCTGTCTGGGTCTCTGTCTGGGTCTCTGTCTAGTCTGTCTGTCAGTCTGTCTGTCTGTCTGTCTGTCTGGCTCTCTGTCTGTCTGTCTGTCTGTCTGTCTTGTCTGTCTGTCTGTCTGTCTGTCTGTCTGTCTGTCTGTCTGTCTGTCTGTCTGTCGTCTGTCTGTCTGTATGTCTGTCTGTCTGTCTGTCTGTCTGGCTGGCTGGCTGTCTGGCTGACTGTCTGGCTGGCCTGTCTGGGTCTCTGTCTGGGTCTCTGTCTAGCCTGTCTGTCTGTCTGTCTGTCTGTCTGTCTGGCTCTCTGTCTGTCTGGACTGTCTAGCTCTCTGTCTGGCTCTCTGTCTAGCCTGTCTGGCTCTCTGCCTCGCCTGTCTGGGTCTCTGTCTGGCTCTCTGTCTAACCTGTCTGTCTGTCTGTCTCTCTGGCCTGTCTGGCTCTCTGTCTGGCTCTCTGTCTAGCCTGTCTGGCTCTCTGCCTCGCCTGTCTGTCTGTCTGTCTGGCCTGTCTGGCTCTCTGTCTGGCTCTCTGTCTGGCTCTCTGGCTAGCCTGTCTGGCTCTCTGCCTCGCCTGTCTGGGTCTCTGTCTGCCTCTCTGTCTAGCCTGCCTGTCTGTCTGTCTGTCTGTCTGTCTGTCTGTCTGTCTGTCTGTCTGTCTGTCTGTCTGTCTGTCTGTCTGTCTGTCTGTCTGTCTGTCTGTCTGTCTGTCTGTCTGTCTGTCTGTCTGTCTGTCTGTCTGTCTGTCTGTCTGTCTGTCTGTCTGTCTGTCTGTCTGTCTGTTGTCTGTCTGTTGTCTGTCTGTCTGTCTGTCTGTCTGGCTGTCTGGCCTGTCTGGCTCTCTGTCTGGCTCTCTGTCTGGCTCTCTGTCTAGCCTGTCTGGCTCTCTACCTCACCTGTCTGTCTGTCTGGCCTGTCTGGCTCTCTGTCTGGCTCTCTGTCTAGCCTGTCTGGCTCACTACCTCGCCTGTATGGTCTCTGTCTGCCTCTCTGTCTAGATTGTCTGTCTGTCTGTCTGTCTGTCTGTCTGGCCTGTCTTGCTCTCTGTCTGGCTCTCTGTCAAGCCTGTCTGGATCTCTACCTGTCTGTCTGTCTGTCTGTCTGTCTGTCTGGCTGGCATGTCTGGCTCTCTGTCTGTCTGGCCTTTCTGGCCTGTCTGGCTCTCTGTCTGGCTCTCTGTCTAGCCTGTCTGGTTCACTGCCTCGCCTGTCTGTCTGTCTGTCTGGCCTGTCTGGCTCTCTGTCTAGCTCTCTGGCTAGCCTGTCTGGCTCTCTGCCTCGCCTGTCTGGGTCTCTGTCTGCCTCTCT
>JAWPHD010014816.1:25000-42500 GCA_037043455.1 Cyrtodaria siliqua
ATTAGTAAGAACGGAGTATATATGTGTAAGAACTGAATATATATGTGTAAAAACTGAAAATATATTCTTACGAACTGAACATATATGTGTAAGAAATGAATATATATGCGTAAGAACTGAATATATGTGCGTAAGAACTGAATATATATGCATAAGAACTAAATATATATCTGTAAGAACTGAATATATATGTGTAAGAACTCAATATATATGCGTAAGAACTGAATATATATGCGTAAGAACGGAATATCTACGTGTAAGAACGGAATATATATTTGTAAGAACGGAATATATATGTGTAAGAATTGAATATATATGTGTAAGAACTGAATATATATGTGTAAGAACGGAATATATATGTGTAAGAACGGAATAAATATGTGTAAGTACGGAATATTTATCTGTAAGAACTGAATATATATGTGTAAAAACTGAATATATATGTGAAGAAACTGAATATATATGCGTAAGAACTGAATATATATGTGTAAAACTGAATATATATGCATAAGACCTGAAAGTATATGTGTAAGAAATGAATATATATGCGTAAGAACTGAATATATATGCGTAAGAACGGAATATATATGTGAAAGAAGGGAATATATATGAGCAAGAACTAAATATATATGTGTAAGAACGGAATATATATGTGTAAGAACGGAATATATATGCGTAAAAACTGAATATATATGCGTAAGAATTGAATATATATGCGTAAGAGCTGAATATATATGCCTAAGAACGGAATATTTATGCGTAAGAACTGAATATATATTAGTAAGAACGGAGTATATATGTGTAAGAACGGAATATATATGTGTAAGAACTGAATATATATGTGTAAGAACGGAATATATGTGTAAGAATATATATGTGTAAGAACGGAATATATATGCGTAAGAACTGAATATATATGTGTAAGAACTGACTATATATGTGTAAGAACTGAATATATATGCGTAAGAACTGAATATATATGCGTAAAACTAAATATATATGCGAAAGAACGGAATATATATGCGTAAGAACGGAATATATGTGTGTAAGATACGGAATATATACGTGTAAGAACGGAATATATATGTGTAAGAACTGAATATATATGCGTAAGAACGGAATATATATGTGTAAGAACGAAATATATATGTGTAAGAAGTTAATATATATGTGTAAGAAGTGAATATATACGTGTAAGAACTGAATATATATGCGTAAGAACTGAATATATATGCGTAAGAACTGAATATATATGCGTAAGAACGGAATATATATGCGTAAGAACGGCATATATATGCGTAAGAACTGAATATATGTGTAAGAACGGAATATATATGTGTAAGAACGGAATATATATGTCTAAGAAGGGAATAAATATGTGTAAGAACGGAATATATATGTGTAAGAACTGACTATATATGCGTAAGAACTTAATATATATGCGTAAGAACGGAATATATATGCATAAGAACTGAAAGTATATGTGTAAAAAATGAATATATATGAGTAAGTTCTGAATATATATGCGTAAGAACTGAATATATATGCATAAGAACTGAATATATATCTGTAAGAAATCAATATATATGTGTAAGAACTCAATATATATGCGTAAGAACTGAATATATATGCGTAAGAACGGAATATATATATGTGTAAGAACGGAATATATATGTGTAAAAACGGAATATCTACGTGTAAGAACGGAATATATATTTGTAAGAACGGAATATATATGTGTAAGAATTGAATATATATGTATAAGAACTGAATATATATGTGTAAGAACGGAATATATATGTGTAAGAACTGAATAAATATGTGTAAGTACGGAATATTTATGTGTAAGAACTGAATATATATTGTAAGAACTGAATATATATGTGAAGAAACTGAATATATATGTGTAAAAACTGAATATATATGTAAATATATGTGTAAGAACGGAATATATATGTGTAAGAACTGAATATATATGTGTAAGAAGTGAATATATATGTGTAAGAACTGAATATATATGTGTAATAACTGAATATATATATGTGTAAGAACGGAATATATATGTGTAAGGACGGAATATGTACGTGTAAGAATGGAATATATACGTGTAAGAACTGAACATATATGTGTAAGAAATGAATATATATGAGTAAGAACTGAATATATATGCGTAAGAACAGAATATATATGCTTAAGAACGGAATATATATGTGTAAAAACTGAACATATATGTGTAAGAAATGAATATATATGCGTAAGTACTGAATATATATGCGTAAGAACGGAATATATATGTGTAGGAACGGAATATATATGTGTAAGAACGGAATATGTACGTGTAAGAACGGAATATATATTTTAAAGAACGGAATATATATGTGTAAGAATTGAATGTATATGTGTAAGAACGTAATATATATGTGTAAGAACGGAATAAATATGTGTAAGAACGGAATATATATGTGTAAGAACTGAACTTATATGTGTAAGAACTGAATATATATGCGTAAGAACGGAATATATATGCGTAAGAACTGAATATATATTAGTAAGAACGGAGTATATATGTGTTAGAACGGAATATATATGTGTAAGAACTGAATATATATTTGTAAGAACTGAATATATATGTGTAAAAACTGAATATATATGCTTACGAACTGAACATATATGTGTAAGAACGGAATATATATGTGTAAAAACGGAATATATATGTGTAAGAACTGAATATATATGTGTAAGAACTGAATATATATTTGTAAGAACTGAATATATATGTGTAAAAACTGAATATATATGCTTACGAACTGAACATATATGTTTAAGAAATGAATATATATGTGTAAGAACTGAATATATATGTGTAAAAACGGAATATATATGTGTAAGAACTGAATATATATGTGTAAGAACTGAATATATATTTGTAAGAACTGAATATATATGTGTAAGAACTGAATATATATGTGTAAGAACGGAATATATATGTGTAAGAACTGAATATATATGCGTAAGAACTGAATATATATCTGTTAGAACTGAATATATATGTGTAAGAACGGAATATATATGTGTAAGAACTAAATATGTATGTGTAAGAACTGAATATATATGTGTAAGAACTGAATATATATGCGTAAAACTGAATATATATGCATAAGAACTGAATATATATGCGTAAGAACTGAATATATATCTGTTAGAACTGAATATATATGTGTAAGAACGGAATATATATGTGTAAGAACTGAATATGTATGTGTAAGAACTGAATATATATGTGTAAGAACTGAATATATATGCGTAAGAACTGAATATATATGCGTAAAACTGAATATATATGCATAAGAACTGAATATATATGTGTAAGAAAGGAATATATGTGTAAGAATATATATGTGTAAGAACGGAATATATATGCGTAAGAATTGAATATATACGTGTAAGAACTGAATATATATGCGTAAGAACTGAATATATATGCGTAAGAACTGAATATATATGCATAAGAAATAAATATATATCTGTAAGAACTGAATATATATGTGTAAGAACTGAATATATATGCGTAAGAACTGAATATATATGCGTAAGAACGGAATATATACGTGTAAGAACGGAATATATATGTGTAAGAACTGAATATATATGCGTAAGAACTGAATATATATCTGTAAGAACTGAATATATATGTGTAAGAACGGAATATATATGTGTAAGAAGTGAATATATATGTGTAAGAACTGAATTTGTATGTGTAAGAACTGAATATATATGTGTAAGAACTGAATATATATGCGTAAGAACTGAATATATATGCGTAAAACTGAATATACATGCATAAGAACTGAAAGTATATGTGTAAGAAATGAATATATATGAGTAAGAACTGAATATATATGCGTAAGAACGGAATATATTTGTGTAAGAAGGGAATATAAATGCGTAAGAACTAAACATATATGTAAGAACGGAATATATATGTGTAAGAACGGAATATATATATATGTGTAAGAACTGAATATATATGCGTAAGAACTGAATATATATGCGTAAGAATGGAATATATACGTGTAAGAACGGAATATATATGTGTAAGAACTGAATATATATGCGTAAGAACTGAATATATATCTGTAAGAACTGAATATATATGTGTAAGAACGGAATATATATGCGTAATAAGTGAATATATATGTGTAAGAACTGAATATGTATGTGTAAGAACTGAATATATATGTGTAAGAACTGAATATATATGCGTAAGAACTGAATATATATGCGTAAAACTGAATATATATGCATAAGAACTGAAAGTATATGTGTAAGAAATGAATATATATGCGTGAGAAATGAATATATATGCGTAAGAACGGAATATATTTGTGTAAGAAGGGAATATAAATGCGTAAGAACTAAAAATATTTGTAAGAACGGAATATATATGTGTAAGAACGGAATATATATATATGTGTAAGAACTGAATATATATGCGTAAGAACTGAATATATATGCGTAAGAACGGAATATATACGTGTAAGAACGGAATATATATGTGTAAGAACTGAATATATATGCGTAAGAACTGAATATATATCTGTAAGAACTGAATATATATATGTAAGAACGGAATATATATGCGTAAGAAGTGAATATATATGTGTAAGAACTGAATATGTATGTGTAAGAACTGAATATATATGTGTAAGAACTGAATATATATGCGTAAGAACTGAATATATATGCGTAAAACTGAATATATATGCATAAGAACTGAAAGTATATGTGTAAGAACTGAATATATATGCGTAAAACTAAATACATATGCGAAAGAACGGAATATATATGCGTAAGAACTGATTATATATGCGTAAGAACTGAATATATATGTATAAGAAGTAAATATATATCTGTAAGAACTGAATATATATGTGTAAGAACTGAATATATATGCGTAAGAACTGAATATATATGCGTAAGAACGGAATATATACGTGTAAGAACGGAATATATATGTGTAAAAACTGAATATATTGCTTAAGAACTGAATATATATCTGTAAGAACTGAATATATATGTGTAAGAACGGAATATATATGTGTAAGAAGTGAATATATATGTGTAAGAACTGAATATGTATGTGTAAGAACTGAATATATATGTGTAAGAACTGAATATATATGCGTAAGAACGGAATATATTTGTGTAAGAAGGGAATATAAATGCGTAAGAACTAAAAATATTTGTAAGAACGGAATATATATGTGTAAGAACGGAATATATATATATGTGTAAGAACTGAATATATATGCGTAAGAACTGAATATATATGCGTAAGAACGGAATATATACGTGTAAGAACGGAATATATATGTGTAAGAACGGAATATATATGCGTAAGAACTGAATATATATCTGTAAGAACTGAATATATATGTGTAAGAACGGAATATATATGCGTAAGAAGTGAATATATATGTGTAAGAACTGAATATATATGCGTAAGAACTGAATATATATGCGTAAGAACTGAATATATATGTGTAAGAACGGAATATGTAAGTGTAAGAACGGAATATATATGTGTAAGAACGGAATATATATGTGTAAAAACGGAATTTATATTTGTAAGGAGTGAATATATATGTGTAAGAACGGAATATATATGTGTAATTACGGAATATATATGTAAAAGAACGGAATATATATGTGTAAGAACTGAATATATATGTGTAAGAACTGAATATATATTTGTAAGAACTTAATATGTGTAAGAACTGAATATATATACGTAAGAACTGAATATATATGCTTATGAACGGAATATATATGTGTAAAAACGGAATATATAAGAGTAAGAACGGAATATGTACGTGTAAGAACGGAATATATATGTGTAAGAACGGAATATATATGTGTATATATGTGTAAGAACTGAATATATATGTGTAAGAACTGAATATATATGCGTAAGAACTGAATATATATGCGTAAAACTGAATATATATGCATAAGAACTGAAAGTATATGTGTAAGAAATAAATATATATGCGTAAGAACTGAATATATATGTGTAAGAACGGAATATATTTGTGTAAGAAGGGAATATATATGCGTAAGAACTAAATATATATGTGTAAGAACGGAATATATATGTGTAAGAACGGAATATATATGCGTAAGAACTGAATATATATGCGTATGAACTGAATATATATGCGTAAGAACTGAATATATATGCGTAAGAATGGAATATATATGCGTAAGAACTGAATATATATGCGTAAGAACGGAGTATATATGTGTAAGAACGGAATATATATGTGTAAGAACTGAATATATATGAGTAAGAACTGAATATATATTTGTAAGAACTTAATATGTGTAAGAACGGAATATATATTTGTAAGAACGGAATATATATTTGTAAGAAGTGAATATATATGTGTAAGAACTGAATATATATGTGTAAGAACGGAATATATATGTTAAAGAACGGAATAAATATGTGTCAGAACGGAATATATATGTATAATAACTGAATATATAAGAGAAAGAACTGAATATATATGTGTAAGAACTGAATATATATGTGCAAGAAATGAATATATATGCGTAAGAACTGAATATATATGTGTAAGAACTGAATATATATGTGTAAGAACGGAATATATATGTGTAAGAACGGAATATGTACGTGTAAGAACGGAATATATATGTGTATGAACGGAATATCTATGTGTATATATGTGTAAGAACGGAATATATATGTGTAATAACGGTATATATATGTGTAAGAATGGAATATATATGTGTAAAAACGGAATATATACGTTTAAGAACGGAATATATATGCGTAAGAACTGAATATATATGCGTAAGAACTGAATATATATGCGTAAGAACGGAATATATATGCGTAAGAACGGAATATATATGAGTAAGAACTGAAAATATATATGCGTAAGAACGGAATATATATGTGTAAGAACGGAATATATATTTGTAAAAACGGAATATATATGTGTAATAACGGAATATATATGCGTAAGAACTGAATATATATGTGTAAGAACGAAATATATATGTGTAAGAACGGAATATATATGTATAAAAAGTGTATAAATATGTGTAAGAACTGAATATATATGTGTAAAAACTGAATAGATATGTGTAAGAACTGAATATATATGCGTAAGAACTGAATATATATGCGTAAAACTGATTATATATGCGTAAGAACTGAACATATATGTGTAAGAAATAAATATATATGCGTAAGAACTGAATATATATGCGTAAGAACGGAATATATATGTGTAAGAACGGAATATATATGTTTATGAACGGAATATATATGTGTAAGAACGGAATATATATGTGTAAGCACCGAATATATATGTGTAAGAACGGAATATATATGCGTAAGAAGTGAATATATATGTGTAAGAACTGAATATGTATGTGTAAGAACTGAATATATATGTGTAAGAACTGAATATATATGCGTAAGAACTGAATATATATGCGTAAAACTGAATATATATGCATAAGAACTGAAAGTATATGTGTAAGAACTGAATATATATGCGTAAAACTAAATACATATGCGAAAGAACGGAATATATATGCGTAAGAACTGATTATATATGCGTAAGAACTGAATATATATGCATAAGAAGTAAATATATATCTGTAAGAACTGAATATATATGTGTAAGAACTGAATATATATGCGTAAGAACTGAATATATATGCGTAAGAACGGAATATATACGTGTAAGAACGGAATATATATGTGTAAGAACTGAATATATATGCTTAAGAACTGAATATATATCTGTAAGAACTGAATATATATGTGTAAGAACGATATATATATGTGTAAGAAGTGAATATATATGTGTAAGAACTGAATATGTATGTGTAAGAACTGAATATATATGTGTAAGAACTGAATATATATGCGTAAGAACTGAAAGTATATGTGTAAGAAATGAATATATATGAGTAAGAACTGAATATATATGCGTAAGAACGGAATATATTTGTGTAAGAAGGGAATATAAATGCGTAAGAACTAAATATATTTGTAAGAACGGAATATATATGTGTAAGAACGGAATATATATATATGTGTAAGAACTGAATATATATGCGTAAGAACTGAATATATATGCGTAAGAACGGAATATATACGTGTAAGAACGGAATATATATGTGTAAGAACGGAATATATATGCGTAAGAACTGAATATATATCTGTAAGAACTGAATATATATGTGTAAGAACGGAATATATATGCGTAAGAAGTGAATATATATGTGTAAGAACTGAATATATATGCGTAAGAACTGAATATATATGCGTAAGAACTGAATATATATGTGTAAGAACGGAATATGTAAGTGTAAGAACGGAATATATATGTGTAAGAACGGAATATATATGTGTAAAAACGGAATTTATATTTGTAAGGAGTGAATATATATGTGTAAGAACGGAATATATATGTGTAATAACGGAATATATATGTAAAAGAACGGAATATATATGTGTAAGAACTGAATATATATGTGTAAGAACTGAATATATATTTGTAAGAACTTAATATGTGTAAGAACTGAATATATATACGTAAGAACTGAATATATATGCTTATGAACGGAATATATATGTGTAAGAACGGAATATATAAGAGTAAGAACGGAATATGTACGTGTAAGAACGGAATATATATGTGTAAGAACGGAATATATATGTGTATATATGTGTAAGAACTGAATATATATGTGTAAGAACTGAATTATATATGCGTAAGAACTGAATATATATGCGTAAAACTGAATATATATGCATAAGAACTGAAAGTATATGTGTAAGAAATAAATATATATGCGTAAGAACTGAATATATATGTGTAAGAACGGAATATATTTGTGTAAGAAGGGAATATATATGCGTAAGAACTAAATATATATGTGTAAGAACGGAATATATATGTGTAAGAACGGAATATATATGCGTAAGAACTGAATATATATGCGTATGAACTGAATATATATGCGTAAGAACTGAATATATATGCGTAAGAATGGAATATATATGCGTAAGAACTGAATAT
This sequence comes from Cyrtodaria siliqua, assembly GCA_037043455.1. Classification (NCBI taxonomy): domain Eukaryota; kingdom Metazoa; phylum Mollusca; class Bivalvia; order Adapedonta; family Hiatellidae; genus Cyrtodaria; species Cyrtodaria siliqua. The sequence goes on from JAWPHD010014816.1 coordinate 34,126, forward strand.
ATATGCGTAAGAGGAGTATATATGTGTAAGAACGGAATATATATGTGTAAGAACTGAATATATATGAGTAAGAACTGAATATATATTTGTAAGAACTTAATATGTGTAAGAACGGAATATATATTTGTAAGAACGGAATATATATGTGTAAGAAGTGAATATATATGTGTAAGAACTGAATATATATGTGTAAGAACGGAATATATATGTTAAAGAACGGAATAAATATGTGTCAGAACGGAATATATATTATAATAACTGAATATATAAGAGAAAGAACTGAATATATATGTGTAAGAACTGAATATATATGTGCAAGAACTGAATATATATGCGTAAGAACTGAATATATATGTGTAAGAACTGAATATATATGTGTAAGAACGGAATATGTACGTGTAAGAACGGAATATATATGTGTATGAACGGAATATCTATGTGTATATATGTGTAAGAACGGAATATATATGTGTAATAACGGTATATATATGTGTAAGAATGGAATATATATGTGTAAAAACGGAATATATACGTTTAAGAACGGAATATATATGCGTAAGAACTGAATATATATGCGTAAGAACTGAATATATATGCGTAAGAACGGAATATATATGCGTAAGAACGGAATATATATGAGTAAGAACTGAAAATATATATGCGTAAGAACGGAATATATATGTGTAAGAACGGAATATATATTTGTAAAAAACGGAATATATATGTGTAATAACGGAATATATATGCGTAAGAACTGAATATATATGTGTAAGAACGAAATATATATGTGTAAGAACGGAATATATATGTGTAAAAAGTGTATATATATGTGTAAGAACTGAATATATATGTGTAAAAACTGAATAGATATGTGTAAGAACTGAATATATATGCGTAAGAACTGAATATATATGCGTAAAACTGATTATATATGCGTAAGAACTGAACATATATGTGTAAGAAATAAATATATATGCGTAAGAACTGAATATATATGCGTAAGAACGGAATATATATGTGTAAGAACGGAATATATATGTTTATGAACGGAATATATATGTGTAAGAACGGAATATATATGTGTAAGCACGGAATATATATGTGTAAGAACGGAATATATATGTGTAAGAACTGAATATATACGTGTAAGAACGGAATACATATGTGCTATAACAGAATATATATGTGTAAGAACGAAATATATATGTGTAAAAAACGGAATATATATGTGTAAGAACTGAATATATATGTGTAAGGACTGAATATATATGTGTAAGAACTGAATATATATGTGTAAGTACTGAATATATATGCGTAAAACTGAATATATATGTGTAAGAACTGAATATATATGCGTAAGAACTGAATATATATGCGTAAGAACGGAATATATATGCGTAAGAACGTATATGCGTAAAAACCGAATATATATGTGTAAGAACGGAATATATATATTTAAGAACGGAATATATATGTGTAAGAACGGAATATATATGTGTAAGAACGGAATAAATATGTGTAAGAACGGAATATATATGTGTAAGAACGGGATATATATGTGTAAGAACGGAATATATATGTGTAAGAACTGAATATTTATGTGTAAGAACTGAATATATATTTGTAAGAACTGAATATATATGTGTAATAACTGAATATATATACGTAAGAACTGAATATTTATGCTTAAGAACGGAATATATATGTGTAAGAACGGAATATATATGTGTAAGAACGGAATATGTACGTGTAAAAACGGAATATATCTGTGTAAGAACGGAATATATATGTGTATATATGTGTAAGAACGGAATATATATGTGTAAGAACTGAATATATATGTGTAATAAGTGAATATATATGTGTAAAAACTGAATATATATGTTTAAGAACGGAATATATATGTGTAAGAACTGTATATATATGCGTAAGAAAGGAATATATATGCGTACGAACTGAATATATATGCGTAAAAACTGAATATATATGTGTAAGAACGGAATATATATGTGTAAGAACGGGATATATATGTGTAAGAACTGAATATATAAGTGTAAGAACTTAATATATATGTGTAAGAACGGAATATATATGTGTAAGAACGGAATATATATGTGTAAGAACTGAATATATATCTGTAAGAACTGAATATATATGTGTAAAATTTAATATATATTTGAAAGAACTGAATTTATATTTGTAAGAACTGAAAATATATGCGTAAGAACGGAATATATATGTGTAAGAACATAATATATATGTGTAAGAACGGAATATGTACGTGTAAGCTCGGAATATATATGTGTAAGAACGGAATATATATGTGTATATATGTGTAAGAACTGAATATATATGTGTAAGAAGTGAGTATATATGTGTAAGAAGTGAATATATATGTGTAAGAACTGAATATATATGTGTAAGAACGGAATATATATGTGGAAGAACTGAATATAAATGCGTAAGAACGGAATATATATGCGTAAGAACGGAATATATATGCGTAAAAAACGGAATATATATGTGTAAGAACGCAATATATATGTGTTAGAACGGAATATATATGTGTAAGAACTGAATATATATGCGTAAGAACGGAATATATATGCGTAAGAACTGAATATATATGCGTAAGACAGAAAATATATGTGTAAGAACGGAATAGATATGTGTAAGAACGGAATATATATGTGTAAGAACGGAATAAATACGTGTAAGAACGGAATATATATGTGTAAAAACGGAATATATATGCGTAAGAACTGAATATATATGCATAAGAACTGAATATATATGCGTAAAACTGAATATATATGCAAAAGAACGGAATATATATGGGTCAGAACGGAATATATGTGTTAGAACGGAATATATATGTGTAAGACGGAATATATATGCGTAAGAACGGAATATATATGCGTAAGAACTGAATATATATGCGTAAGAACTGAATATATATGTGTAAGAACTGAATATATATGTGTAAGAATGGAATATATATGTGTAAGAACGGAATATATATGTGTAAGAACGGAATATATATGTGTAAGAAGTGAATATATATGTGTTAAGAACTGAATTTATATGTGTTAGAACTGAATATATATGTGTAAGAACTGAATATATATGTGTACGAACTGAATACATATGAGTAAGAACTGAATATATATGCGTAAGAACGGAATATATATGTGTAAGAACGGAATTTGTACGTGCAAGAACAGAATATATATGCGTAAGAACTGAATATATATGTGTAAGAATGGAATATATATGTGTAAGAACGGAATATATATGTGTAAGAAGTGAATATATATGTGTAAGAACTGAATATATATGTGTAAGGACGGAATATATATGTGTAAGAACGGAATAAATATGTGTAAGAACGGAATGTATATGTGTAAGAACTGAATATTTATATGTGTAAGAAACTGAATATATATTTGTCAGAACTGAATATATATGCGTAAGAACTGAATATATATGCGTACGAACTGAATATATATGCGTAAGAACTGAATATATATGCGTAAGAACTGAATATATATGCGTAAGAACGGAATATATATTCGTAAGAACTGAATATATATGCGTTAGAACGGAGTATATATGTGTAAGAACGGAATATATATGTGTAAGGAACTGAATATATATGTGTAAGAACGGAATATATGTGTAAGAATATATATGTGTAAGAACGGAAAATATATGCGTAAGAACGGGAATATATATGTGTAAGAAGTGAATATATATGTGTAAGAACTGAATATATATGTGTAAGAACGGAATATATATGTGTAAGAACGGAATAAATATGTGTAAAGAACGGAATATATATGTGTAAGAAACTGAATATATATGTGTAAGAACTGAATATATATGTGTCAGAACTGAATATATATGCGTAAGAACTGAATATATATGCGTAAGAACTGAATATATATGCGTAAGAACGGAATATATATGCGAAAGAACTGAATATATATGCGTAAGAACGGAATATATATGTGTAAGAACTGTATATATATGCGTAAGAAACGTGAATATATATGCGTACGAACTGAATATATATGCGTAAAAAACTGAATATATATGTGTAATAACGGAATATATATGTGTAAGAACGGGATATATATGTGTAAGAACGGAATATATAAGTGTAAGAACTTAATATATATGTGTAAGAACGGAATATATATGTGTAAGAACGGAATATATTATGTGTAAGAACTGAATATATATCTGTAAGAACTGAATATATATGTGTAAAAACTGAATATATATTTGAAAGAACTGAATTTATATTTGTAAGAACTGAATATATATGCGTAAGAACGGAATATATATGTGTAAGAACAAAATATATATGTGTAAGAACGGAATATGTACGTGTAAGATCGGAATATATATGTGTAAGAACGGAATATATATGTGTATATATGTGTAAGAACTGAATATATATGTGTAAGAAGTGAATATATATGTGTAAGAAGTGAATATATTATGTGTAAGAACTGAATATATATGTGTAAGAACGGAATATATATGTGGAAAGAACTGAATATAAATGCGTAAGAACGGAATATATATGCGTAAGAACGGAATATATATGCGTAAAAAACGGAATATATATGTGTAAGAACGCAATATATATGTGTTTAGAACGGAATATATATGCTGTAAGAACTGAATATATATGCGTAAGAACGGAATATATATGCGTAAGAACTGAATATATATGCGTAAGACAGAAAATATATGTGTAAGAACGGATAGATATGTGTAAGAACGGAATAAATACGTGTAAGAACGGAATATATATGTGTAACAACGGAATATATATGCGTAAGAACTGAATATATATGCATAAAAACTGAATATATATGCGTAAAACTGAATATATATGCAAAAGAACGGAATATATATGGGTCAGAACGGAATATATGTGTTAGAACGGAATATATATGTGTAAGAACGGAATATATATGCGTAAGAACTGAATATATATGCGTAAGAACTGAATATATATGTGTAAGAACTGAATATATATGTGTAAGAATGGAATATATATGTGTAAGAACGGAATATATATGTGTAAGAACGGAATATATATGTGTAAGAACTGAATATATATGTGTTAGAACTGAATATATATGTGTAAGAACTGAATATATATGTGTACGAACTGAATACATATCAGTAAGAACTGAATATATATGCGTAAGAACGGAATATATATGTGTAAGAACGGAATTTGTACGTGTAACAACGGAATATATATGTGTAAGAACGGAATATATATGTGTAAGAACGGAATATATATGCGTAAGAACTGAATATATATGTGTAAGAATGGAATATATATGTGTAAGAACGGAATATATATGTGTAAGAAGTGAATATATATGTGTAAGAACTGAATATTTATGTGTAAGAACTGAATATATATGTGAAAGAACTGAATATATATGCGGAAAACTGAATATATATGAGTAGTCTGTCTGTCTGTCTGTCTGTCTTGCTCTCTACCTCGCCTGTCTGGTCTCTGTCTGCCTCTCTGTCTAGCCTGTCTGTCTGTCTGTCTGTCTGTCTGTCTGTCTGTCTGGCCTGTCTTGCTCTCTGTCTGGCTCTCTGTCTAGCCTGTCTGGCTCTCTAACTGTCTGTCTGTCTGTCTGGCCTGTATGGCTGGCCTGTCTGTCTGGCCTGTCTGGCCTGTCTGGCTCTCTGTCTGGCTCTCTGTCTAGCCTGTCTGGTTCACTGCCTCGACTGTCTGTCTGTCTGTCTGGCCTGTCTGGCTCTCTGTCTGGCTCTCTGCCTCGCTTGTCTGGGTCTCTGTCTGGGTCTCTGTCTAGTCTGTCTGTCTGTCTGTCTGTCTGTCTGTCTGTCTGTCTGTCTGGCTCACTGTCTGGCTCTCTGCCTCGCCTGTCTGTGTCTCTGTCTGGGTCTCTGTCTAGTCTCTCTGTCTGTCCGTCTGTCTGTCTGTCTGTCTGTCTGTCTGTCTGTCTGTCTGTCTGTCTGTCTGTCTGTCTGGCTGGCTAGCTGGCTGTCTGGCTGACTGTCTGGCTGGTCTGTCTGGGTCTCTGTCTGGGTCTCTGTCTGCCTCTCTGTCTAGCCTGCCTGTCTGTCTGTCTGTCTGTCTGTCTGTCTGTCTGTCTGTCTGTCTGTCTGTCTGTCTGTCTGTCTGTCTGGCAGGCTGGCTGGCTGGCTGGCTGGCTGGCTGGCTGGCTGGCTGGCTGGCTGCTAGCTGGCTGGCTGGCTGGCTGGCATGTCTGGCTCTCTGTCTGTTCTGGCTTGTCTGGCCTGTCTGGCTCTCTGTCTAGCCTGTCTGGTTCACTGCCTCGCCTGTCTGTCTGTCTGTCTGGCCTGTCTGGCTCTCTGTCTGGCTCACTGTCTAGCCTGTCTGGCTCTCTACCTCGCCTGTCTGTCTGTCTGTCTGGCCTGTCTGGCTCTCTGTCTGGCTCTCTGCCTCGCCTGTCTGGGTCTCTGTCTGGGTCTCTGTCTAGTCTGTCTGTCTGTCTGTCTGTCTGTCTGTCTGTCTGTCTGTCTGTCTGTCTGTCTGTCTGTCTGTCTGTCTGTCTGTCTGTCTGTCTGTCTGTCTGTCTACCTCGCCTGTATGGTCTCTGTCTGCCTCTCTGTCTAGCCTGTCTGTCTGTCTGTCTGTCTGTCTGGCCTGTCTTGCTCTCTGTCTGGCTCTCTGTCTAGCCTGTCTGGCTCTCTACCTGTCCTGTCTGTCTGTCTGTCTGGCCTGTATGGCTGGCCTGTATGGCTGGCCTGTATGGCTGGCCTGTCTGTCTGGCCTGTCTGGCCTGTCTGGCTCTCTGTCTGGCTCTCTGTCTAGCCTGTCTGGTTCACTGCCTCGCCTGTCTGTCTGTCTATCTGGCCTGTCTGGCTCTCTGTCTGGCTTTCTGCCTCGCCTGTCTGCGTCTCTGTCTGGGTCTCTGTCTAGTCAGTCTAGTCTGTCTGTCAGTCTGTCTGTCTGTCTGTCTGTCTGTCTGTCTGTCTGTCTGTCTGGCCTGTATGGCTGGCCTGTCTGGCTGGCCTGTCTGGCCTGTCTGGCTCTCTGTCTGGCTCTCTGTCTAGCCTGTCTGGTTCACTGCTCGCCTGTCTGTCTGTCTGTCTGGCCTGTCTGGCTCTCTGTCTGGCTTTCTGCCTCGCCTGTCTGGGTCTCTGTCTGGGTCTCTGTCTAGTCTGTCTGTCTGTCTGTCTGTCTGTCTGTCTGTCTGTCTGTCTGTCTGTCTGTCTGTCTGGCCTGTATGGATGGCCTGTCTGGCTGGCCTGTCTGGCCTGTCTGGCTCTCTGTCTGGCTCTCTGTCTAGCCTGTCTGGTTCACTGCCTCGCCTGTCTGTCTGTCTGTCTGGCCTGTCTGGCTCTCTGTCTGGCTCTCTGTCTAGCCTGTCTGGCTCTCTACCTCGCCTGTCTGTCTGTCTGTCTGGCCTGTCTGGCTCTCTGTCTGGCTCTCTGCCTCGCCTGTCTGGGTCTCTGTCTAGTCTGTCTGTCTGTCTGTCTGTCTGTCTGTCTGTCTGTCTGTCTGTCTGTCTGTTTGTCTTGCTCTCTACCTCGCCTGTCTGGACTCTGTCTGCCTCTCTGTCTAGCCTGTCTGTCTGTCTGTCTGTCTGTCTGTCTGGCCTGTCTTGCTCTATGTCTGGCTCTCTGTCTAGCCTGTCTGGCTCTCTACCTGTCTATCTGTCTGCCTGTCTGTCTGTCTGTCTGTCTGTCTGTCTGTCTGTCTGTCTGTCTGTCTGTCTGTCTGTCTGTCTGTCTGTCTGGCTGGCTGGCATGTCTGGCTCTCTGTCTGTCTGGCCTGTCTGGCCTGTCTGGCTCTCTGTCTGGCTCTCTGTCTGGCTCTCTGTCTAGCCTGTCTGGTTCACTGCCTCGCCTGTCTGTCTGTCTGTCTGGCCTGTCCGGCTCTCTGTCTGGCTCTCTGTCTGGCTCTCTGTCTAGCCTGTCTGGCTCTCTACCTCGCCTGTCTGTCTGTCTGTCTGGCCTGTCTGGCTCTCTGTCTGGTTCTCTGCCTCGCCTGTCTGGGTCTCTGTCTGGATCTCTGTCTAGTCTGTCTGTCTGTCTGTCTGTCTGTCTGTCTGTCTGTCTGTCTGTCTGTCTGTCTGTCTGTCTGTCTGTCTGTCTGTCTGGCTCTCTGTCTGGCTCTCTGCCTCGCCTGTCTGGGTCTCTGTCTGGGTCTCTGTCTAGTCTGTCTGTCTGTCTGTCTGTCTGTCTGTCTGTCTGTCTGTCTGTCTGTCTGTCTGTCTGTCTGTCTGTCTGTCTGTCTGTCTGTCTGTCTGTCTGTCTGTCTGTCTGTCTGTCTGTCTGTCTGTCTGTCTGTCTGTCTGTCTGTCTGTCTGGCATGTCTGGCTCTCTGTCTTTCTGGCATGTCT
>JAWPHD010014816.1:52500-58926 GCA_037043455.1 Cyrtodaria siliqua
CGTAAGAACTGAATATATATGCGTAAGAACGGAGTATATATGTTGAATAACGGAATATATATGTGTAAGAACTGAATATATATGCTTAAGAATGGAATATATATGTGTAAGAACGGAATATATATGTGTAAGAATGGAATATATGTGTAAGAATATATATGCGTAAGAACGGAATATATATGTGTAAGAACGGAATATATATGTGTAAGAAATGAATATATATGCGAAAGAACGGAATATATATGCGTAAGAACTGAATATATACGTGTAAGAACGGAATGTATTTGTGTAAGAACAGAATATATAAGTGTAAGAACGGAATATATATGTGTAAAAACTGAATATATATGTGTAAGAACTGCACATATATGCGTAAGAACTGAATATATATGCCTAAGAAATGAATATATATGCGAAAGAACGGAATATCTATGCGTAAGAACGGAATATATGTGTAAGAAAGGGATATATATGTGTAAGAACGGAATATATATGTGTAAGAACGGAATATATTCGTGTAAGAACGGAATCTATATATGTAAGAACAGAATATATATGTGTAAGAACGGAATATATATGTGTAAAAACGGAATATATATGTGTAAGAAGTAAATATATATTTGTAAGGACTGAATATATATGCGTAAAAACTTAATATATACAGTAAGAACTGATTATATATGCGTTAGGACTGAATATATATGCGTAAGAACTGAATATATATGCGTAAGAACGGAATATATATGTGTAAGAACGGAATATATATGTGTAAGAACTGAATATATATGCGTAAGAACTGAATATATATGTGTAAGAACGGAATACATGTGTAAGAATATATATGTGTAAGAACGGAATATATATGCATAAGAAATGAATATATATGTGTAAGAACTGAATATATATGTGTAAGAAATGAATATATATGCTTAAGAACTGAATATATATGCGTGAAACTAAATATATATGCGAAAGAACGGAATATATATGCGTAAGAACGGAATATATGTGAGTAAGAACGGAATATATACGTGTAAGAACGGAATATATATGTGTAAGAACGGAATATATATGTGTAAGAACGGAATATATATGTGTAAAAACGAAATATATATGCTTACGAACTGAACATATATGTGTAAGAACGGAATATATATGTGTAAAAACGGAATATATATGTATAAGAACAGAATATATATTTGTAAGAACTGAATATATATTTGTAAAAACTGAATATATATGCTTACGAACTGAACATATATGTGTAAGAAATGAATATATATGCGTAAGAACTGATTATATATGCTTAAGAACTGAATATATATGCATAAGAAATGAATATATATCTGTAAGAACTGAATATATATGTGTAAGAACTCAATATATATGCGTAAGAACTGAATATATATGCGTAAGTACGGAATATATACGTGTAAGAACGGAATATATATGTGTAAGAACTGAATATATATGCGTAAGAACTGAATATATATCTGTAAGAACTGAATATATATGTGTAAGAACGTAATATATATGTGTAAGAAGTGGATATATATGTGTAAGAACTGAATATGTATGTGTAAGAACTGAATATATATGTGTAAGAACTGAATATATATGCGTAAGAACTGAATATATATGCGTAAAACTGAATATAAATGCATAAGAACTGAAAGTATATGTGTAAGAAATGAATATATATGAGTAAGAACTGAATATATATGCGTAAGAACGGAATATATTTGTGTAAGAAGGGAATATAAATGCGTAAGAACTAAAAATATTTGTAAGAACGGAATATATATGTGTAAGAACGGAATATATATATATGTGTAAGAACTGAATATATATGCGTAAGAACTGAATATATATGCGTAAGAACGGAATATATACGTGTAAGAACGGAATATATATGTGTAAGAACTGAATGTTTATGCGTAAGAACTGAGTATATATCTATAAGAACTGAATATATATGTGTAAGAACGGAATATATATGTGTAAGAAGTGAATATATATGTGTAAGAACTGAATATGTATGTGTAAGAACTGAATATATATGTGTAAGAACTGAATATATATGCGTAAGTACTGAATATATATGCGTAAAACTGAATATATATGCATAAGAACTGAAAGTATATGTGTTAGAAATGAATATATATGCGTAATAACTGAATATATATGCGTAAGAACGGAATATATTTGTGTAAGAAGGGAAGATAAATGCGTAAGAACTAAATATATTTGTAAGAACGGAATATATATGTGTAAGAATGGAATATATATGTGTTAGAACGGAATATATACGTGTAAGAACGGAATATGTATGTGTAAGAACGGAATATATATGTGTAAGAACGGAATATATATGTGTAAGAACTGAATATATGTGTATAAGAACTGAATATATTTGTGTAAGAACTGTATATATATTTGTAAGAACTGAATATATATGTGTAAGAACTGAATATATATGCGTAAGAACTTAATATATATGCGTAAGAACGGATAAATATGTGTAAGAACGGAATATGTACGTGTAAGAACGGAATATATATGTGTAAGGACGGAATATATATGTGAATATATGTGTAAGAACGGAATATATATGTGTAAGAACTGAATATATATGTGTAAAATTTAATATATATGTGTAAGAACTAAATATATATGTGTAATAACTGAATATATATTTGTAAGAACTGAATATATATGTGTAAAAACTGAATATATATGAGTAAGAACTTAATATATATGCTTAAGAACGGATATATATGTGTAAGAACGGAATATATATGTGTAAGAACGGAATATGTACGTATAAGAACGGAATATATATGTGTAAGAACGGAATCTATATGTGAATATATGTGTAAGAACGGAATATATATGTGTAAGAACTGAATATATATGTGTAAGAAGTGAATATATATGTGTAAGAACTGAATATAAATGTGTAATAACTGAATATATATGTGTAAGAACGATATATATATGTGTAAGGACGGAATATGTACGTGTAAGAACGGAATATATATGTGTAAGAACTGAACATATATGTGTAAGAAATGAATATATATGAGTAAGAACTGAATATATATGCGTAAAAACTGAATATATATGTGTAAGAACGGAATATATATGTGTAATAACTGAACATATATGTGTAAGAAATGAATATATATGCGTAAGTACTGAATATATATGCGTAAGAACGGAATATTTATGTGTAAGAACGGAATATATATGTGTAAGAACGGAATATGTACGTGTAAGAACGGAATATATATTTGTAAGAACGGAATATATATGTGTAAGAATTGAATATATATGTGTAAGAACTGAATATATATGCGTTAGAACGGAGTATATATGTGTAAGAACGGAAAATATATGCGTAAGAACTGAATATATATGTGTAAGAACTGAATATATATGCGTAAGAACTGAATATATATGCGTAAGAACTGAATATATATGCGTAAAACTAAATATATATGCGAAAGAACGGAATATATATGCGTTAGAACGGAGTATATATGTGTAAGAACGGAAAATATATGTGTAAGAACGGAAAATATATGCGTAAGAACTGAATATATATGTGTAAGAACTGAATATATATGCGTAAGAACTGAATATATATGCGTAAGAACTGAATATATATGCGTAAAACTAAATATATATGCGAAAGAACGGAATATATATGCGTAAGTACGGAATATATGTGTGTAAAAACGGAATATATATTTGTAAGGAGTGAATATATATGTGTAAGAAAGGAATATATATGTGTAATAACGGAATATATATGTAAAAGAACGGAATATATATGTGTAAGAACTGAATATATATGTGTAAGAACTGAATATATATTTGTAAGAACTTAATATGTGTAAGAACTGAATATATATACGTAAGAACTGAATATATATGCTTATGAACGGAATATATATGTGTAAGAACGGAATATATAAGAGTAAGAACGGAATATGTACGTGTAAGAACGGAATATATATGTGTAAGAACGGAATATATATGTGTATATATGTGTAAGAACTGAATATATATGTGTCAGAACTGAATATATATGCGTAAGAACTGAATATATATGCGTAAGAACTGAATATATATGCGTTAGAACGGAGTATATATGTGTAAGAACGGAATATATATGTGTAAGAAGTGAATAAATATGTGTAAGAACGGAATATGTACGTTTAAGAACGGAATATATATTTGTAAGAACGGAATATATATGTGTAAGAATTGAATATATATTTGTTAGAACTGAATATATATGTGTAAGAACGGAATATATATGTGTAAGAACGGAATAAATATGTGTTAGTAAGGAATATTTATGTGTAAGAACTGAATATATATGTGTAAGAACTGAATATATATGTGTAAGAACTGAATATATATGTGTAAGAACTGAATATATATGCGTAAGAACTGAATATATATGCGTAAGAACTGAATATATATGCGTAAGAACTGAATATATATGCATAAGAACGGAATATATATGTGTAAGAACGGAATATATATGTGTAAGAACTGAATATATATGCGTAAGAACTGAATATATATGTGTAAGAACGGAATATATGTGTAAGAATGTATATGTGTAAGAACGGAATATATATGCATAAGAAATGAATATATATGTGTAAGAACTGAATATATATGCTTAAGAACTGAATATATGCGTAAAGCTAAATATATATGCGAAAGAACGGAATACATATGCGTAAGAACGGAATATATGTGTGTAAGAACGTAATTTATATGTGTAAGAACGGAATATATATGTGTAAGAACAGAATATATATGTGTAAGAACGGAATATATATGTGTAAAAACAAAATATATATGTGTAAGAACTGAATATATATGTGTAAGAACTGAATATATATTTGTAAGAACTGAATATATGTGTGTAAAAACTGAATATATATGCTTACGAACTGAACATATATGTGTAAGAACGGAATATATATGTGTAAAAACGGAATATATATGTGTAAGAACTGAATATATATGTGTAAGAACTGAATATATATGTACTTATATATTCAGTTCTTACACATATATATTCCGTTCTTACACATACATATTCTGTTCTTACACGTATATATTCCGTTCTAACACATATATAATCCGTTCTTACACATATATATTCCGTTCTTACAAATATATTTAGTTCTTGCGCATATATATTCCCTTCTTACACAAATATATTCCGTTCTTACGCATATATATTCAGTTCTTACGCATATATATTCATTTCTTACACATATACTTTCAGTTCTTATGCATATATATTCAGTTTTACGCATATATATTCAGTTCTTACGCATATATATTCAGTTCTTACACATATATATTCAGTTCTTACACATACATATTCAGTTCTTACACATATATATTCACCTCTAACACATATATATTCCGTTCTTACACATATATATTCAGTTCTTACAGATATATATTCAGTTCTAACGCATATATATTCAGTTCTTACACATATATATTCCGTTCTTACACGTATATATTCCGTTCTTACGCATATATATTCAGTTCTTACACATATATGTTCAGTTCGTAAGCATATATATTCAAGTAGGTACGGAATATATATGTGTAATAACGGAATATATATGTGTAAGAACGGAATATATCTGTAAAAGAACGTAATATATATGTGTAAGAACTGAATATATATGTTTAGAACTGAATATATATTTGTAAGAACTGAATATATATGTGTAAGAACTGAATATATATACGTAAGAACTGAATATATATGCTTATGAACGGAATATATATGTGTAAGAACGGAATATTTATGTGTATATATGTGTAAGAACTGAATATATATGTGTAAGAATGGAATATATATGTGTAAGAACGGAATATATATGTGTAAGAACGGAATATGTACGTGTAAGAACGGAATATATATGTGTAAGAACTGAACATATATGTGTAAGAGCTGAATATATATGCGTAAGAACTGAATATATATCTGTAAGAACTGAATATATGTGTAAGAACTGAATATATTTGCGTAAGAACTGAATATATATGCGTAAGAACGGAATATATATGAGTAAGAACGGAGTATATATGTGTAAGAACGGAATATGTACGTGTAAAAACGGAATATATATGTGTAAGAACGGAATATATATGTGTAAAAACGGAATATATATTTGTAAGGAGTGAATATATATGTGTAAGAAAGGAATATATATGTGTAATAACGGAATATATATGTAAAAGAACGGAATATATATGTGTAAGAACTGAATATATATGTGTAAGAACTGAATATATATTTGTAAGAACTTAATATGTGTAAGAACTGAATATATATACGTAAGAACTGAATATATATGCTTATGAACGGAATAT
>JAWPHD010014817.1:0-58922 GCA_037043455.1 Cyrtodaria siliqua
AACTTAAACTAACTACAAAATGATAAGACTTGTTTTGAAAGAGTATAAAATCTAATAAACATGATAAATAACACAAATATGTTTAAAATCAATCCTTTTCCGGTTCTATATTTCTGTTAGGGTTTACACGGTACTTTGCCGGGGCAAATCACCCAATCCAGTCGAATCGAGGTGTATATTTGGAAATACCTACGAGCATTATTTCCAATGGTCAACGGAAACGAACGAGTGTGTACGATTGCCAGATCACCTCTCAATGTTTTAGTTTCAATTAAGCAAACATCTTCACGCGCTACAATAAACAATACATAGTCCACCCACACATCTTCGTTTTTGCAGAGCACGAGATACATTAAATTAAATTACTGGCAGTAGCGCCGATAAGAAATTTAAAGTAAAAATAAAAATGTCAAGGGGCCGTAACTGCGTCAAAAATCAACGAACCGGAAAAAAACGCAATATGCACAACTAGACATCATACCAATGCTTCCTGTTAAGTTTCGTCAAATAAAAAATAAAAATTTAAAAAACTGAAAAGATAAAACATTGAAAAAAAAAATTGAACAAAATTTCATAAAAAAAATAAAAAAAAAAAAAAAAAAAAAAAGTTATTAAAAAAAACAAAAAAAAAAATTAAATAAATAAAAAAAAAAACCTGTCAGTTTGGTTAAGATTGCTCAAGAAATGTGGCCTGTATCTTGTTAACAACATGTAAAACTGCATTTTTGCTAATTCAGGGGCCATATCTCTGGTGTTACTGGTCCAATCTTGCCCATTATCGAACTTATGGCCATTTACAATCAGTGCAAGCCTGGTTAAGATTGCTCAAGAAATGTGGCCTTTATCGTGTAAACAAGATGAAAAACTGCATTTTGTGCTAATTCAGTGGCCATAACTCTGGTGTTACTGGTCCGATCTTGCCCATAGCTCAGGTGAGCTAAAAAAAGAAAGTAAAAAATCTGGTAAAGTGAAGGCCCTATCGTCTAAACGAGGCAAAACATAGCATTTTTAACTAAATCAAGGGACATAACTCCGCCGTTACTTATCCGATCTCGCTGGTTTTCGAATTTATCCGATCTTTCATTGATATTAACAATCTATTAAAGTTTGGTAAAGATAAAATGACAATTGAAGGCCCTATCGTCTTAACAAGGCAAAATATAGCATTTTTAACTAAATCAAGGGCCATAACTCCGCTGTTAGTGTTTAGATCTAGCTGTTTTTCGAACTTGTCCCAGCTTTCATTGATATTAACAATCTGGTAGAGTTTGGTGAAGATCAGATGATAAATGAAGGCCCTATCGTCCTAACGAGACGAAAGTTAACGACGGACGACGGACGGACGACGGACAACTCGCCATCCCATAAGCTCTGCTGGCCCTTAGTCAGTAGAGATAAAAATGTAGAAATGTCACATCAATTAAAATAAGTTGTCCGCACCATGTTGTTCGCACTAAAATTAGATTTCACTATATATTTCGAATTATATCACGCGAACAATTCTAAAATTAACCATGTGTGTATAGTAGGATAGAATAAGAAGTTGGTTTTATTTCCACTTCTTGGTCACTTGGGGTCGAGGCCATCGTCAAATAACCCAATCGCATTAAAAGCAGATACAAAATTCTCTCCACTATAACGGAAAGTAGTGGATCGAAGTTTGAATTTTGTATCTGATTTTAATGATATTGCAAATAACCGTAGTTCATACATAATTTGCAATAAGTCATAAATAAGATAGGAAAGCACTTATTACCAGACAGAATGACTTTTCTTATGTAAAAAAGTGTCATTATTAAGCTCATTCTAATGTTTTGGCCCATTCTATTTGAAAGAACTCGTATCATTATTTGTCAAATTACAGTTGAACCCCTGGACGCCCCCCCCCCCGCCCCCCACCCCCACCCCCCTCACACCCACCCACACACACACATACAATCCAGTGTTTCCCATTTAGTATATTGTTCACAATTATGATCAGGTTGGTCTTTGTTATTCCTGTGTCTTACCTGACGTCAATCCTTATTGTCTTACTGACCCTTAGGCAACATCTTTCCTTCCGGACTTCATGTGTTAGATCCACCGTATTTATATAAGACGGTATAATGGAGACATCTTCGATTTACATAGTGTATATGTATTCAATACCATGTCTCTTTGCGTGCGTATATCGTGATTTAATTGGCCGAGTTTGAACGCAGATCATTATTTGTTGCAAAGAACGCATACTTAAGTAGCATAATGATTTCTAGACAGTATCAATACATATATGATGTAGTAGTATTAACAAAAGAGTAGTATGAGAGTGGACCTTTTGGAAACGGCTGAACACGATACATATGAAATATTGCAGTCTCGGTTTGATTGAGACTGTTCATGAACGGTAGTAAAATATGCTACCGCTTACGCCCCATAGCAGAACTCATATTCATAAATTCAATAGTACAGAAATTTAACCATCCCGAAGATGGCATGCATATGGCGGTGAACACAGCGACCTTTATACTTATTACACCCCCATGTCCAGCGGCGTATGGTCTCAGTATCTAACAAAATTCTATGCCCCTAAGAGCGAAATAAACAAAATGGAATTTAGTTGAGAGCAGCGGTTATGAAGCCTGCGCATCACAAGTAATAGCCAAAAGACTGAATTAAAAAGCAGACAACCCACGCTAGGATATTGTGATGTATTTCATTCGAAACCCGATCAGGACACTTGATATGGTCTCTGCACATGCGTCGTGCATGTACAACTCATTTTCTAGTCCATAAACACTTCTGTTTCTAAGTAAATTATAAGCCTATTCATAAAGATTAGCTATAATAACTTTAAGTATCAGTTTTAAAAATATGTAAACTGATTTATTGTGAAAACTTCATGTTTTGCAATAAATGTTGGTATTTGAGATTTTTTCTCGCGCAAATGACCTTGCTATGTTTGTGAGCGGCAATTGGTCTTGTTTACAATGCTGTACAGCATGAGTATAGCTAGTGTGTTTGGTCACCACTGTGTATTGTTCTGTTGGTCTTAAACGTAGAAGAAAGTCATATAGAATACAATGAGAACTAGGTCAAACCAGACTATACATTCAAATAGTCTCTTACCTATTCGAACCCTTTGTCTTGAAAGTAAGGTACACTGCTAGAAGGGAAAAGCAGATGATCCTCATTATTGTATCTATGCTGACTTCTAATAAATGTGTCTGTCGAGATAGAATCAGGTTTACGCATCTTGGGATTCTCCTTCGTTTTCAAATGCAAACCTCTCGTCGTCCATTGTTTCACTACATTGGTTCAGCTAATAAAAGAATGAATCTCTTTCTTAACCGCCCAGCCCACTGCCGACTAGGACAAACAGCCCATGTAAAAAAAGAATATTCAAAATCAAAATCATATATATAAATATACAATCTTTAAAACCTCTTTAAAAACTAAAACAAGATAAATTTCACGCACTCTTAGACAAACAATAACCTGGCATTGTCATTGTCATAACACTCCTGAGAACACGGACACAACAGTAGGTGGAGTATATGACAAAGTTACTCATTGATACATAACAAAAGCAGTTCAAGACAAATTGTGAGCTTTTATGAGTTTAAGCCCCAATGGCAAGTACTAATCCACCGCTATAAATTGCGTCTTACTATAACGCCATGGAGAATAATGCAACCTGTCGCAAAAGAGATTTATTTCAGAAACAGAAATATTCATGTAAGGCAACTGACAGAATAAAATTCTAAATCTGATTCATCTACTAGAATACATTTCTGATTCATCTAGTAGAATACATTTAGCATATAGTATCTACATTGCAGAAATACTTGGACTGAATATCAGTGGGGATGCCAACAACCCTGGTAACTCAGAGTTTTTATCAAGAAAATGTTCTCCAAGATTAAAAGTGCCCTGCAGCCTCGCAAGGTATAGCTCCACTGTGACCAAACAGATTCATTCATTGTTCGCCCCGTTACCTCCACTATGCATTGGACAGACCTGCATTGAGAAAGTACAGGATAAATCTAAGCGGACTGCCACTATACCTGTCAAATACAAATGTAAGTACCAAACTATGTCCGATATTAAAACAGGCAAACGCCCTGGCTCATACCGTCAAATTCATGACAACAAACTGCTATATTTGTATACAATTTTATCATGTCAATCTCCATAATTCTGCCGAGAAACAGGGTGCCTGAGATAAAATCTTATCTCGGCAGTTACGTTCCTATCCCGTCAGGTGCACTTCTTTTAATGACGACAGCACCTCTTTTGATGACGTTAGGGTATATTTGATGACGTCTGCGTATGTTTGAACGCAAAGAAATGGGGGAAAAATGAAAAAAAGGTAAAATAAATGATTTTAAATGATCAACATGATAAATAGAATATCATGTTAGTGCCTGATCGTATCCAGTTTTTCAGGTTCGGCACGAAAAAAATGAAGCCCTCGGCACAGCCTCGGACTTCAATTTTGTCTCAACCTTACCTGATAAACTGGATAGGATCAGGCACTAACATGATATTCTCTATATATATTTCTTCTATCCTCTGAAATCGGTTACCCAATAATGAAGTCATGGTCCCTGACTTGCTCCTCTCCATGCAAGGACTATTCCGAATCAACCGCAACTTCTGTCTTTTCCTCAGACTAATAAGGAACAGTGGTTTTATCCTGTGTTTAAGCATGTCTTTAAACAGACCTCACTTAACACTTAACTTTTATCTCTCACTTATCGTCCCCTTTTGTCTTATTATTACTATTTTTCTAGATGAAACGATGAGCATCTGCTCGAAAAAAAGAGGGTGATGGTTTGTTTGTTTGTTTTTATGTTGTTTTACGTCATTTTCAACACATGTAAGGTTATATATGGCGGTCGATTTTTTTTGTGGTGGAGGCAGACCACCCACTTTTCCTGGGTAGAACCAGTACTGTACATCTCCCGCCATCCGTTAGAATCGACACTTCCTCACTTACAAGTCGAGCTCCTCGTGGGATTCGAAACCCGCAGCGGCGAGATGTGAGTAGGATAACAACGCAACGTCGTTAATCCTTCGGCCATGGAGACGCTAAGAAGGTGATGGATGTAGAGGGTGTAGAGCTCCCTCATGGTTGGACATTGTTCAAGAGTAATGCCTGGTTGTGTGATGGATGTTTCTTTGGCATTGTGTCGTCTTTGCTCTAGGAAGATTTCGCTGCAGCAATGGGACCTACATCGGCTACTTGATGCGTCCACTTTAGATACCAGTGTTGGGCACCTCCCCAAGACCTGTCTACAGTGTACCTGGCGTGCTGTTTGTTGATGCCTCTTGCAGCAACATCATACAGCTGATCTTGTATCTGCCACGTTCATACAATCATAGAGTGCTGAATGAATAATAGCTGACCTCATCGACATTTTGTTTATAAACCGCGTCTAACTGAAGATACTTCCTCATTTAATAATTCATGGTCATTGGGTAATACTGTAACATTATAGATCCTGCTGCTTGAAGAAGAACAATGTCATCTTTCCTGATTTCCTAAGTTCGCAATCAAGTAAATATAGTTCGCATATTTCTTCAATTATACCTAACGGTGACTACATTTATATATATTTAAGTGTTAAGGAATGCATACATAACGTATAACCTAGTATGGATCTGTCAGTGGTATAAATACAGGGACTATAGGCGACATGGAAGAGTTATTTGTGTCAATCCAAATACAAATGAAAATAATTATAATGTACTTTAGATTCATATGAAATTTGAATTTATTTTGATTAGACTAATGTTACTAGCGATTTAATTATTGTTTATGAAAATGTTTGGTGTGCAACACTCGACGACTCAGCAAATTGTGTTGTTCATTCATAAATATTAATTCATATTCATATTTCATAATCCAGTGTGGTTCATTTTGCTAACAACTGTGGATATAATTTAATAAAAATGTTCTTAGATCACACAAAACAAGAATGTATTATAGACTGAAAGCTTCATATGAATTAATATTAATAATTTATATAATAAAAAAATGTTGAGTTGTTGAGTTTTCCAGACCAAACTAAATTAAATCGGACGGATCGTGTGGCCTATTCTAGCGCAATGGTGTTTTTTGGGGTTTTTTGATTGACACCTATATTACGCTCTGATCGCTTCCAGTCCCTTTAACTAATTGACAGAACGTAATGGCGATACAAACAATTCCAGGCACTAATTACAACATTATGATATATCTCGCACATCAAGCCCGTTCCTCCGAATCCCTCCGGATGGTTATCTCAGTGAACTGTCACTTCCCTGATAAACTGTTCAAAAGTGATACCATATTTATATTCCCTTTTGACCAAAACAGTTTCTTATTTACATAATCAATGGTCGCTTTCAAAACGTCTGCTTTCGTTGAAATACCCTGCAGAACACAAAACCCTATTTATCATCAGTATGGAACAGTATGTGACATTTCGGCTCTCTCTCTCTCTTTCTCTATCTCTCTCTCTGTGATTTACAACTTAATACGCTAAACCGGGCTTCATCAGAAAGTTATAAACATAAAACATAAAATGCAACACATAAACATACAGCAATACACTTATGGAAAAAATGTACAAAATTAAAAAGAAATCGCTAAAACTATGGGCGCTCATCAAACGAATATACTGCAAAACATTTCTCGCTAAGACTATGCATTTTTCTGATAAGAACTAACTGGCTCAGCAGGAGGGGTAATGACCTGTTACTGATAAGAAACTGCTACTAATATAATATATATTTCATTGACGGATGCTGGTTAATACGCCGACATGTTTCAATTGTGACTGATTAATATGAAATAAATAATACTTGTTAAAAAAAAAACATTTGAAATAAACGATAATTTCAAGCGTATTTTGCAGGGGCAACATTCCCCACCCTGGTAGGGAGAGATTGGAGGTGTGTCTTATCAATTACACTAGCTATACAGGCCTGTCAGTTACAGTGAACTACTCTAAAAATAGCACATGTAAACAACTCTCACTGGATGCAGAGTTTGCAGCCGACAGGCAAATGTACTTTTAAATCAGCTACGAGTTGTCTACTTTTTCAATCTAATGACTCCAAACTACTAGTAAATAATTTCTGTTTATTTTGTTGGAACTGTGACAGTTTGTTTTTAGTATTATTCATGTTTTGCCCTATAGTTTCTCTTTTATTTTCATCTACTATGATAATATCCACTGCACTGTTTACAAAATAAATGTAATCTGATGACTAAACAGAACTTCACACTGCCACTGCCAACAAATAGTTCTTGACATAAGTTACCAGTGTTAAATGAAAATTAATAATCACTGAACCTGAGAAGGGAATATGCAATGTTCATGGGTGGGATATAGAAGTGCATGGTGATGTTTCTGATTCTGATGTGAAAATGGTAGGGATGATTTGTTATCTGGAACACATGACTAGTCACAGATACAAACATCTGATCTCAGAGTACTGATACGGAGGTTTACACACAATTATAACTATTGTTTATCGTTGAGTGTCGACTGCTGTAAAAACTACCACGTGTAGTTGTGTACACTTTCCAGTTCATAACCCCGCAGGCTCCTCCCCTATATTTTCAAATTTCTGTCAGTTGGGTTTTAAAAGAAAACTGAAACTAGCAATAAGAAATATTGTTTCTCAAATATGTTTTTACCAATACACTTGTTTAATATCAGTTTAATTCTGTGCCAAATATTGAATTTTTTTATGAGGTGGAATTTTCAATATTTTGTAAAATGTCTCCCGGATTTAACCATGTATAAATGTAAATGAAAAAACCTGCCCCAGCGCCATCTAGTGGCTTTTATAAGGCAGTTGGGCCTTTAATACATAACGATACCGGGTGGGTATTATAATATATGTTTTTAAAAGGTCTAATTACACTAAATCAACAGGATGAGCTCGCCTGGTGCAGTCGGAAGTAGTTCTGTATTAAAGAGTTTTTTTACTGCAGCTTCCTGTTATTTTTTGGCTGTAACTGTATTCTGGACATGTTGTTGATATTTGAAAATGCAGCTCATCATGTTTTTGACAGTTTTTGATATAAATTTGAGAAGTGAAAGTAGACAGGGTATGAAATTGCAAGGGGTAAAAATAGTGTTGACCTTTGACCCGGTGTTAGTATACAACTGAAGAAATGTTTCTTAGAGGTATTAAACCCCCTATTTCCTTGTTGATGTTTAATAGCAGACATGTTTATTTGCATGATAAAGTAAGTTTGCCAGAATTCTAACGAGGTTTGAGTTTTGAACAGGTTGTCAACATTCTAACTTTACTATGGAAGGGCAATGGAGACTCATTTACGTTATTATAACCTAAAGTGTAATATTAATGTGTTGTTGTTGTTTTTTGGGGGGGGTGGGGGGGGAGGGTGTTGTTGTTTTTCCAACAAGTGTATTGCTGCATGTTAATGTTTTATTTTTTATGTTTTAAATGATAAAACCGTAAAGGCGAAAACCGGTTTAGAGTATTAAGTTCCAAAGCACTGTTGAACAATAATTTTCCACATACCGTATATATAGGGAGAGGGGAACAATATTTGCGAAAAACCAAGGACAGACAAACTCTACTACACTGCAAATTGTTGAAGATTTTTGAGTGCAAATTCGTTTTGGCAGGAATCTGAGGCGCGTCATGCTAGTATGACGTAACCAATATGCTGACCTTCGATTTACATTCGAGTTATGCTGCGAAGTAACTTACGAAGAGTCTGCATCCGCTTTCTGAACGGGAAGGTGATATGTTCATTCCAACATCAAACACATCCGCCTGAAGGCACAATTAACATTATACATTATAACCTACCATTATAGCTCATATGAGTGGGATCACAATTAAGGATTCAACCACCCACACGCCATATTTTGTCCATATATTGCTATTATCTAATTTGCTAACGTACGTGTCCCTTAAGTGCCATAAATGTAGCGCCTTTGGTGTAATGTGTAATGTTTTAGTACTCGTAACCCAGGAATCGCGCTTTCAGACTCAGCCAGGACCCAATTTGGGTTAATAATCGAAATATACGTATTTCCTGCCTTACCACTGAGTCCTTTAGATGAGATTTAAACTGAAGTCGGCTCGCTAAAATGCGCAGTGTAATACTGCGAGAATATACGCTCGCAAAAGTGCCGTTGTGAATTTAAGTATCTCGCCTTAGGTTGCGGTATTCTAAATATAGCATGGGCTTGGCCATTTCCACGAGTGACCTGAGCCAGAAGTGAAAGGTCACAAGTTTAAAAAATGCCAGTAAATTCTTCAAAATACATTTTCAGAATTGTTAACTAATTAATAAATAAAGTTAATTAAAATGAGAGCATTTATTTGTACCAAATGTATTTTTTAAACATGACATTGCGAAATTAACCCCCACTCAAAAACAAGTAAATATTTACTGCGGTTATGCATGTCAACAAATATGGCGGCCCCCATGGAATGTTCTTTTGGGGAAACGTACTGAATTTTAACTTTTAGCATATTGGACTTGGATTACCTTGCAAATAAGACACAACTTTTTGAATTTTTAAGTTCTGTTTTATTTGTTATCTACGGAAAAGCTTGCATTGCGGAAAAGCAATTAGTGAACTGAAACCTTTAATACCATATAGTTTACTCAGTTCACTGTGCCATAATGGTATAAAGTATAAAGTATAAAGGATAGTAGAATCCGTAACTGGATCATTTACAATATGTGTTTGTATGTATTTATAGTGTCTCTCCAGGCGTCATCGGATGTTGACCATCCTGTTTTAGGAGGCGGATGGTTTCGTTAAATGTTGTGACTTTCATCACAAATTAGTTGACCGCCTGGCAGTTTGCTATATACATATATCATCGTGTGTTAATGAATGTATCGTATATAGATCCCGCGTTAGGAAAGTAGCCTTTATATATATAATTCAGGTACTCAATCATAGATTCTATTTTCGTTTAGCCTATATAACCGTGTTTTTTTTTTAATACTATCTAAATTAGAGGGCGCAAGAGGGGGTGGTCTCGTAACAGGATAACAGAAATTTGATTATAACAGATATCAAAAAAAAAAAAAATCTAAAAACAGTTAAAAGTAATTAACATCTATATTACGATACGTGGGTGAGTGGGGCTGGAGGGGGTGTGGTACAGATTGTGGATAACATATAACAGTAAATAATATTAATAATATTCATAATAAAAGATTACAAAAACAAATTTGCCAAAATACTCCAACACCCCAACAACCAACACCACCCCCCCCCCCCCCCCCGCCCCACCCCACCACCCACACACATTCCTCCACCCCCCACCATCAACACCACCCAACGTCTCCGCCCATTCCCACCCCATCAAATATAGTGCTTTGATGGACCTCATTTTACACAGAATGCATTCTTCACATTCTTCGTCTCAGAATTCGAACGCATTTTTCACATTACCCCATCTATTTATCTTGTACCTTGAAAACGCATTTTTCCACTCACGTAAAATATCCTAAAAAGATGACAAAATGTAACCAAAACTCTTTTTTCACATGACTTTCAATTAATAGCTATGTTCGTGAAATTATGGAAATTGTAGCAAAAGTAAACTTTAATGTGATAAAAATTAACAATACAATATATATATATATCTGTCTGTCCTTCCGTCCGTCCGTCCGTCCGTCCGTCCGTCTGTCTGTCTCTCCGTTGGTCCGTCAGTCCGTACCTCTGTCAGTCGGAATGTCCTACTGGGGAAAAGAATGACTACAGAAAAATTACAGTGACGGTGACCGGAATAAGGTGCAAATCTAGCCTTTAACCATTCTAGATCGTTTTATATAACGTAGATCAGACGCTAAGTCATGATCGCAGTTGAAATGCGCTTTACATATTATCAAATTTATAGTTTCAAAAATCGGCCTGTGACTGTCGCTTGTTTGAGTGCAACGGAACATGTGCAGTGAAACAGTATATCGGGCATTTAGATCAAGGTAGTCCACAACCCAGACATTTTCCAGACGTGAAAAGTTTTGACAACAGCGGTTGTGATGGAAAAGTGATTACAAACCAACGGTCTAATACTTTCTTTACACAAGTGTGAAAAATGCGTTTCTGTTAAAAATAGCCAAGAAAAACGAACGCGTGAAGAATACGGAAGAATGCGACCGTATTCTTCACTCATTCTGTGAAAAATATAACCAACAGTGTTTTCCTTGATAACCGAACTGTTGATATGGTTCCTTGTAAACATATCGTTATAGCATTGCTACACAGTTTGATAAATCTAAATAATATGTATCAATAAGCGATGTGTACATCTGAATAATTTAGAAGTATTATACTATTTGAAGATCATTAAACAGTGTTATTATACCTCACATAAAACGCCCATCTAAATCCCCATAGACAACAATGTGTAATTTCTTACTATCTGACGCGAGGGTGATAGTACAGGGTGATAGTAAATCGCAGGGTGATAGTAAAAAAAATGCAAATGATGCGCATTGGTGTGGGTACTGTTTCGGTGATGTCATCGGCTCCAATGGTGAAATTGCTGTTTTTAGCTCATCATAACTTCAAAAGTACTTTACCGATTTCAATAAACTACAACTAATTTTTTAGTTACGTCATTTCCAATCCAACGATATAACTTTCATAGCAATTTTTTGTTTCTGAAAATCCGGCAAAGTGAAATCTGTACTGAAAATGAACCTTATTTTGGCCCGATTGGGAATTTCAGTATAATAAAATAAATATCGCATTCATAAGAATTACATTCATTCGGATATTGATTATTTCCCTCGGCTTCGCCTCGGGCGATAACCATATCCTCAGGGTGAACAGTCTTACAACTAGTCACCCTCTCATGAATTTTTTATATATTACGCATGGCAACATAATCAAGACAGAGTTTGCAAGTGCAATATAATACCTGCAAATCATCAATAGAGGATATTTGTTGTTTTGGTGTGAATAACAGATTGTATTGCATCGAGAAGTGTGAAAACTATATTTTCACGAATGTGAAGGATGAGTGAAAATATTGATGAAATAAAATCTGTTATTCACGACAAAGCAACGATTTTTTTTTATTATTTTATGCTTTATAATCAGTGTGTAAAGCTGTATGCAGAAAACTAAATAAAAATCTGACGACATCATTGGCTTTATATGATAAAATTGCTGTTAGTTCCCCATAACTTCTAAACTACACAACCGATTTCAATAATCTACGACTAATTTTCTTAGTTAAGTTATTTCCAGCCCAATGATATACTTTTATACCAACTGACATTTTTCACTGTAAATGACTGTGAACAATTTTGAAATACTTGACCAGTTTTATAAACTATAGCTCATTGTCTTAGTTAGACCATCTACCGTTGAATGATATATATTAAACAGTTATTTTCTAAACAAATAAAATAAATGTTTTTGATATTGAAAAAAAAGTAGTCCCAGCAGTGAAAAATTAAAACTATATATTTCACACGTATGAAATACCACTTCTATGTCTTTGCTAAAATCCACCATTTCACTGCTAAGCATAAAATAAAACTTGTTACAAACGGTAAGATATTATAAAAACACGCTATATCAAGCACGAACATCACACATAATGCTTATATACAACAGTATAAAGGTTTTTCATAACCTTTTTCCATCGGTATATTTAAATTAAATAACATCAACTAACCACCATTTTCTTGTAATTTATAATTTTAAAATAAAACAATGTCACGACAAAGGTTCAAACAGTACACTGAATCTTGAATGACGAGTCAATATGTGATGCAACATTAAGCAAATATTTGTCTTTTCGAATGATTGAATTGTATTTAATTGAAGCCATATTGATATCGCGATATCAAAAACAACCATTAGTTATCATGTGTATGTGTTCCTGGAGTAGGTATTTTTCAATGAATGTATTTTTTCTACAATCAAATTATATAATATATGACTGTATACCAGTGTTTTTCTTTTATTTGATGAGAGTGAAGCGTGTTTAGAAGCTTGAGTAAAAAAATGAGGAAGCAAAATGATCACTATATATGCCGTGATCACTATACGATCCCCTCAAATTTTTGACTTTTTTAAAAGAGCATGTTGTTTTTTTTCCTGAGAAAAAAAGTAGGAAAGCCATTATTTAATTTCGTAGGTTTTAAATTTAAATATATTACGTAAAACTTTTCTTTTAATTTGTATTACATTTTACAAAACAAGACTTTGAGTGTTGTTGTTGTTGATTTTCTGGGGATTTTGGTGGGGCCATAATGTACAAACCCGTGTTTTTCTGCGTAAAGATACATACGCTTGGCGGAGGTAAAGTAGGAAACCAAAGACTCCGTTTCAAAACTGTCTTCATTAACCACCGAGGATATTCATTCAACGGTGTCAGTGTATATTGGTTGATTTTATTTATTGTTACGAATTCTGTTGTTTTTTTCGCATGACAGCGGGCGTCAAACCACCCGGTAAATGAGATATTCAATAAATGACACGAGTCTCAGTTAAGTGCTACGCGCAATATGGCTGACTTGTTCTCCCGCGACACCGTTGATACGCACCCTTTGAATTACTGACATTAGTTTAGAAACTTAGTCATTCTAGTTCAATATGCAATTAATAATGTATGTTTTAATCTGATATTTCCATGAACTCACGTGATCGCATCGATCCGTAACAGAATGGGCATAAGCCATGTCACTATATTATAGCCATCGATATTTCGCAGCTCCACAATCGGAGACACATCAACAGTGTAGAACGCGCGCACTGATCTGAAAGTCTTCCCAGAATTCATTGGGCGGGATTTAAAACTATAGCGTGGGAGTCTCATCTGCATAAAGGATTCAAAATAACGGACATTTTTTTGGTATATGTGAAAGTTAGTTTGGAACAAACACTAACGTACTAATCTAATTGGAAATTAAACGTGATAAAAAAAAGTTATTTTTTTCCGTAAATAGTGTGATTTTAGAAACGACATCAAACGCTACCACACTTATTAACTCAACTTTTCTCTGAATTCATTGAGTTTCTTGGATATCTAGGTTACCATATCGCTGTGAAGGTATTTATTTATTCACAGTTTTCCATTCAAGGAATTTGCTTAGGATTAAGAGTTGCAAAATTCACATTTGCCCAAACTATGGATATACTTATCAAAATATTTGGACATACTTTAAAAGCTTGTATCCACTCGGTAAGCTTTCTAATATATCTAATATATTTTTTACATACTTTTTCTCTTCTAACAGCACTAAAAATGTGTATATAAATGCTTTGCTGTATTATGTATTTGATATATGTCTATTGATGCAATTTGTTCAGCTGTACAGGAATCTGATACATTACTTATAATGGTATGCTATTGATGTATTTAAATATACAATTTATAGTATATGGTATTACAAGTAACACGCGCGACATCATATTTGGAATAGCCGCTGGAAGTAGTTTTATGTTTCCCTATTATGTCAGGTATTTGATATTGCGAGAAAATACCGTAGTAACTAAAGCAACCGCGCAGTAAAGGACACATATGATAGAAAAATGCCGGCGTTATTAAATATTAATATTATTTAATTAAAAAAAAAGGTATTTGACAGTGTTATATTGATTGTATTGTAATCTTTAAAGGTGGTATTATTTTTTCTGCGTTAAATATGTTCATTTAAGAACGTCTTGATTTACTAATAATTATTTAATATAGATGGTTGCCCGTGTGTTTTTTTAAGTTTCAAATGCAATTCAATTGCGGGACTGTACACATTGTAAATAGTAAAAATGATTTAAAAAATAAATATTTTCCATTCTACGCCGATCAAATTCTAACTAGAAATCAGGAAATTAACGCACATCTGACGACAATATTGCATGCTGCAATTCATGTAAGCTGTTTTTGGTGAAACAATGGCAATTGAAACAAAATTAAAATACGCACTTTTTCATTTATTAATAATAACATTCCTAGACAAGAGCATTTATTTCGGGAAAAATGTTTTTAAATATGCTCAGTATAAAAACATACCTTCGTGACAATAGAAAATAAACACTGTCACGCGAAAATCAGAGCTCTTGTTGTAGTTTCCATATTTTGACTCACCGAAACGATAATTTGCGTTTTATTTCAGTCTTTATATCCCATCTTTCAGTGATTTGAAAATGTATTTTTTGAAAACCATTTGCGGTCAAGTTTCTAAAAAAAAAAAATGACTTGCCACGTTACCACAGGCACGCTCGTTTTGAGCAAACAATTCATTTTATTTGTATTTTTTAAAACTCTTAATATATTCTACGCCATAATTTTTGTTTATTCATTTTAAATTTGAAAAGTTAAATTTTTTGACTGAGTTTTAGTATCTTTACAAAAATACGCGATGAGTATATAACATATTTGGTAAATTATATGTAACAGCCTATCACAATCGACGTTTGTTTTATCAGAACGTAGGGATGTGTTTTTAAGAAGGACAATGTATGAATATATATTTGATTGCCTGTGTTCCCGCGACAAAGTTCAATGCATTGTTTCCATAAACTGTTCTCTCGCTTGAGAGTTACAACCCTCAGACCATCGTTGAAAAAAAATCCAGATTTAGACATAATGTATACAGATCTATGTGTTCTTCATCATTTGTAGCGGTTCGACTATTTTTGTGAATAAAAAAAAGACTCAATTAATGGTAATTTTACTATGGGGGTTCATCTTTATATTACAAATATTGTGTTCAATATTACTCGACGATATGTAAATATATATAACAAGTTCAAATAATTATTTTTAAAAATTAACGACGACAAGTGGTATTAGTACGGCCATGAAACGCTATTAAAGTGGTTTGTAAACTGCCTCCACAGATCTTACAGAAATACAAATAAAAGCTAAACTAATAAACAAAAAAAAGCTATTTCTTGTGGTTAATTCAATACTATTGGAATATAATTTACATGCATTTATCAACGTTCAGTAATTTCAGTGAAGAATCATATTAGTGTATAAGTTTACTGATCAAGATCTATCTTCTTTCGTGGTTATCTATTGCTGATAGCAAATTTCATTCAAAGTATAACTGTTTTGATCGGAATCGAGGCTCTTGATCGGAACCGAGGCTCTGACGAGGGTTGGATTCCGGATGTTCTTTATTTGATACTGTTTATTGCATACAATTTGTACGTCGCCATCAGTCAAGGTTTGCAAGTTTATTTACATACATAGATTCTTTATTTTATTTCATTTTTCTTTTTTTCTTTTTTTTTTTCATGGGCACTTGCTGATAATTTCAAGGCAAGTTCAGGCTGGGTGAATTTTGAACTGTATGCCCGAAGGGGTTCCAAGGTTCACGGGGGCACTTGACGATCGTAGGTTAGATTTCAGGAATTTTAGCTTAGATTAAATGTATGTATAATTCAAGCGAAAGAAAGCGCACATGTAAAGTTAATTCAAAAAGTTTTTTATATTTTTATAACAAATTAAGATCGGGAAAATAAGGGCGCAACGACAGTGCTGGAAATATTTTACTCCTAGCCTCCTACCCAACTTCGGATTTTATTGCATTGTTTGACCTTTATTTATTTTTTGGCGAACTGTACGCCGGGCGTACAGGCGTATGCCTGGCGCATGAAGATTTTTCCAGCATATGTTTATGGTGAATATGAAACTATTGTAACTACTTAAGGGTATAGTGTCTTTTTTTGTGCGTTCATTGGGGTATGAACTGTTATTTGTCGAAGCACATAGCGCATAATGCCGGAAGGGCATTTTGTATCTTTATCCAATTATTTTAATATTCCTGTCTCGCCCCTGTAAATCCGAACTATATTGTTACGCAGCACGCGTATTCTATGAATGGCGCATGAAAGTAGTTCTTCGTAGAGTTCATTGGAAAATGAACGTAGCTTAAATTTATCATGTGATCGTCCTTTAACCAATCACATTGTTTGTATTATCTAAATGTTTGAGTGACTGCAATTATATAATAATAACGATCAAGATACACTAGATTTTTTTAATCTCCGAAGTGTAAAATGCGAATAATCTTATCCGGTGTGCACTTATGTCTTAATTGGCACTACATTGTAGCTGTGAGAATCATAGCTCTTATGGTAGTATATGCTGTACCTACCATAGCGCTATGACACGGCCTATAGAAAATATAGGTAGGTACGACTCCATCCGCGGGTTTTGTATGCAGGCTTTGCATGATGTTTTCAGAAGTTTCGCCGGAAAGTATAGATGGGTTCGTGCCGCATACCTACCTATATTTTCAATAGGCCGCATCATAGTCCTGTGGTAGGTACAGCATATACAACCATAATAGCTATGATTCCCACAGCTAAATTGTCAGAGTTTATGCTTGGTTTTCTTAATAGTTTTACTGTATTTGAACAAAACCATTATGGTGACATTGTAAGTACTACGAACTATTCTTTGGACGATGTGTACGAAGATCTAAAATCTAGCCTATATTAAAATACTAAAAAAATAAAATAAACGCATTTTATACAAAACAAATATAACTTAAAATTATAATATATTTCTTTATACTAAGTGGGTGTGTTTATAATGAGAAGAAAAAGATGGACGCTAATAAAGAGCGTTTTGTTCCCGCACCTAACCATAAATTATAAGCAATTCCTGTTGACAAAAAGGTACTAGTACTTCTATGGCATGCTCATGCACATACGCTCCAAGGAAGTCATTGCAACGCCACTATTTATAACATCCGAACATTGCAAAATAATAGTACACGTGACACTGGATGAGAAGTTCCTGAGTTATCTCACCATTCGCAGTACTTCGTGCAGTGATGGCTCTGTGACGTCATTTTAGTTGTGCAATAGTTTATTGACTTCAAACCTACAGTGTCGAACAAAAATCAATAGAATTATCAAATTATCAAATAACTTTAAGTTATTGATATATTGTTTTCAAAAGGCACGGCATAGATCCGTGCACTTAAGGTCTAGAAGAAATAGTGTGTAGGTCACACATTATAACTCATCGTGAGCAATTCCAATTCTCTGATAGACGATGCAGTCTACGTTTTTAGTTTGTCTTTGATTGCTAAACGGGACACACGCCAATCTTTATTACGTGATCCCGCCTTAATTCCATTAATCGATGGGAAAGCTTATATTAGCAGGATTTTATAACAGATATTTCGACAATATAACATTTACAATATGCAATCTTTTAAGCCGAAATTAGGGTTTTATTTCATACCCGTATGGAGTAGGGATTGGATAGGGTATACAAATTTATACTTGGACAACGTAATGTTGAATTTTTAAAAACTCACGGCATTCCGTTAGGTTTAATATATATTATAAAAAGAGTCTAAAGCAAACATTTTTTGCATATTACTAACTGTTGATTATATTGCACCAATAATAAAGTTAATCCTGTGGAATAATAAGAAGAGGAAACGAAAACTCAATTTTTTATTTAATTAGTAGTATAATTCAAGCAGTTTTAAAGTCAGTTTTAAAGTCAGTTTTAAGGGATTAATTAATCCAGACGCTAATGTAAAGGAACACTTTAGTAACACTTTAAACCCGCTTGCATATAATCAGAGAGTAAGGATATAATTAAATAACAAACACCGTAAAAGTGTTCATGTTCTCTTCTTATTCTAACGTATGCTTAAATATATCATGGTGCAATACATTAGTAACCAATAGTTAATTAATTTAGCTAAATAAAAATGTGATATTTTACGCATCGATTTCTGCTTATATACTGGCTTTTGCGGTTTTCGTCGATTTGAAACTACTTCACACGTGACTCATTCATATTCATGAGTTATTACCAGTTAAAATAGGGACTGTGTAGCTTTTTAAGCTTAATAATTTCCACATTGTATATAGAAATGCATGTCCCTCAGCTATCCGTCACCAAAAGTACATATTTGTAGCACTTAGCATTTAAGAATATAGCCCAATAAAGCAAGCATAAGGCTTCAACACAATCCGTAAAACATATATACTCAGCAAAAATAAAATGTATCCGCTTTGTTTTCGTAACGACTGACGAAGTCTGGAGCTAATGCGTTCCATTCGCGTACAAGTGCTGCTGCAAGGTCCTGAACACTTTGGATGGGGTCATCCTGACGTACACGACGTCCCGAATATGCTCGATGATTCGTCAGTTGTTACGTCAGAAGCATGCGACGTCGCATTCTTGAGAGTATTCGGTGTAACGGTGAACACATGAGATATTCGGGAGGTTTTGTTTATTTGTCTGTGTTTTTGAATGGACTTAGACTGCTAAATCTGTGCTATTGTCGCTAATCTTTACATTCTATGAAATTTTGTGTGAATTTCAAACAAAGATGTTATTAAAAGAAAATCATGCTACAGTTGTTAGTTCTTTCTGACAGTCTCAGATTTTGCAGGAAAAGAAAGTGGATACTTTTTATTTTTGCTGAGTATACATATATAGCATAGCATGTAACGCACAGGGTTACAAAGATCACGACTGAACAGTTTTAATCTGACACATGTGCATCCTCATTCCACACTAATATCACTGCTTTTAAGCTTAAGTAGTGGTATTTTAACTAAGGTAGTTGTAGTGGTTTTTAAAAATCCTATCACAATTTGGTAGTTTACAACAAAGATATCGTTAAAAGATGCAGTATAAAGTTTTATTTTAAAGGAATGGCTTGCTTTGTTGTTGAATAATATGTGTTTATTCATTTAACAGTACTATGTATTAACCCAATAGCCACATAATAATATTTAAACATCATATAAATATATTCGCAACAACGTGTAAAATATTTGCCAAAATTGAACCCATCCTCAGAAGGAATGTGTAAACAGTAAAATAAGCGACGACATCCCACTCTGATCAAACAGGAAGTAGGGAACATATTGGTATCCAGTGCTGCTGAGCGTTCAATATTTGAGCCGAGTACCTAACAGGAAATGAAAAACGAAATCGATATATAGGTCATATACCACTATTGCTTTTCCCATAGGCCTCCATTATAGCCTTTTGGCCTACAACCCCTATTCCTATATCAGAACGGATGATAAAACCTAACTTTTTTTAAAGAACTATCTTAGAGACACTCAAAAATGACCAGCAAATTGGAAATAGTGTAATGCTTTCAGCCTCTAATATTGCACTGAAGGTGGGCACCCCCAGAATGGCAGTAAAGAAATTTTACTTTTTACAAATATACTCTCAGTACAATTGTACCCATACAAATGCACATTTCAGTCAAAATATCCTAAATGAACATGTTTTATGTTGGAAATATATTTTTTGGATGTTTTATGGGGATTTGTTATGATTTGGATAATTTAATCCAATCAGAATCTACCTTACAATCTGTCTATATGCCCTGATAGACACTATACTTTTTTCAACCAATCAGAAGCCCATAATCAATAGTGGTATGTGACCATATAGACTGACACTAGCAATCTCTACCCAGAGTTGTCGTTCCTTGCAATGTAATGGCCTCTGGGAGAGATTGTGGCACTAGTTAGTGCAAGCCAATATATACTTGAATAATATCTCTGAATAAAAGTCATTCATACATTAAAGTGCGTGGGAACAAAGACAATATGTAGATATAGAAAGGTGCAAACGTACATAAGGATCCTACACAGGCACTTCTGGTTTAATTACACTAAATCAGCGGGATGTGCTCGCCTGGTGCATTTCGAATGTAGTTCTGTATTAAAGAGTGCAACTCGTTTTTTTCTTTAAAAACTGCTTTGGTGCCGTTTTGCTTTGGTGCCGTTTCTTATTTTTCTTTGGCTGTAACTGTATTCTGGACATGTTATGGATATTTGAAAATGCAGCTCATCATGTTTTTGACAGCTTTTTTAATATACATTTTAGAAGTAGACAGGGTATACAATCG
The DNA here is from genome assembly GCA_037043455.1 of Cyrtodaria siliqua. Classification (NCBI taxonomy): domain Eukaryota; kingdom Metazoa; phylum Mollusca; class Bivalvia; order Adapedonta; family Hiatellidae; genus Cyrtodaria; species Cyrtodaria siliqua. The sequence goes on from JAWPHD010014817.1 coordinate 20,861, forward strand.
TAGGTGTAAAAACAACCTTGACCTTTGGCCCCGTGTTGTTGTTTTTTATTTATTTTTTTTATTTTTCTGAAGCTTCCATAACATATTCATACAGAAAAAATATATATATAAATTTTCACATATTGATATTATTTACTGGTATTTTGCAAAACGTGTATATTCGTTTTCGATGAACATGTAACTCACTACCTTTTTTTCTTATTTTGTCAAATGATTTCCACTTTACCAAGTATCTTGTTTTAAATATCAGTATAGCAATAATAATATGATGTTACTCTGCAAACAGATTATTGGAGAAAGGAAATGTTAAATCATGTATTCGTGCATTTTATGTAAAAGATATGCATCTGTACCTTTTCAACTATGTATATATACTGAAAAAAAGTAGATTTAGCAAGCCCTTATGTACATTTAGCTTAAGCGCAAATGAATTTGCCATGCATTTTACTTGCTAAACTTTTTTTTTCATCCCACAATACTATATGGTTCATATAATATACTATATAGGTATTTTATGTATAAATATGCATCAATATCAAATATGCACCATTATGTATTTTATATAAACCTGCGGCAATATATTATCCAATATGCATTTTTATATATTTCATTTATACACATTTATCAGCTTAATTGCAAGTATGCGCCATTTTGCATTCCTATATATATACACATGTATCAGTATTTTCTCAAATATATACACGTTTTTGCGAATACACACTCATATATATCCACACTCACCCGCATACACATTACACATATATGCACATATGTGCACATAGGATTGTTCTAGGGTATTGTAGCCATTTAATATGTCTATGATCATGTTGTATTAACTGTAATGATATGTATGGATTACTTATTTTTGGGGGGAAAAAAGAAAAAAGTTAAATACAAAACATTTTCTAGAACTTTAATATATACATAAAAAAGGGAGAACATTGTAAATAAAAAGGTTAAGGAGCAGACAATAGTGTTTTATTATGTCGATTGTTGTGGTGTCCCTGCATTTTGGATTATTTCATTGAGGTTTAGTAAAATCAAATAAGTTTTTATTACCAATGTTTACATATCGACTCCAAATGGCTTCAAATCGTGTAAATTTTAAATTTGTATATGCTATCCACTTTCCACTTTGTATAAAGATATATGTTTTTTAAAAATATTTAACTATGGGATTTGTTTTTGCATTTGTTGTTGATAAATGAAACATTTTGCTCAAAATGATATCAAATTTATTATTTCCAAATAGAATATCTGTTTCTAACCAAAGTGTCAGTGTTGTATTACATTTATGCCAGATGCATTCTGCAAGGTCTAACCAAAACTGGTTTACATCTTCACAATTCCAAAATAGGTGATGAATGGTTTCAGGTAATATATTGCAAAAGCTCTAAACATTGTTATCTAAAATATTCATTTTAGTCGATAAATAGTTAGTTCCCAGAATTATAAGGGTTTAAAAGTCGTCTTAATAGCTGAACACATTTGGCGATTAAATTTTCTCGACGACAGTTATATATGCCATCTTACTAAACATCTATAAATCAGAAGATGTTCTCAAGAAATGTAACGGCATATATTCTCGCTAGTCGCTATATACTTCAGTTACTTCTGATGGAGTTGTCAGTCAATGTGTATTTACTTTATCCTATGGAAGCTTTAATATACCCCCCCCCCCCCCCCACCCCACACCCACCCCACAGATGACATGTACATGTCGACATATATCTTTGTTTTACGGAAGATGTAATACATTGAATGAGCGAGACATAGCAGTCACTCGATTTTTTATGATACTTTGTCAAATGATTTGTTGGGTACATCATCACGCCAAAATTACCAAGGTCTAGTTCATATTTTGCGTTATTTTCACAAACCTTAGCCTTGGTTAGGTAACTTAACCTTGATTATGTAACTTAACCTCAGTTAACTGTATACATGTGATTGCCTCATTTTCTTTATTTGATACTTTGTCATATGTATTGTTGGCATTGGTGGACATCACTGAACGACACAAATTACCAAGGTCAAGGTCACATTTTGCTTATTGTCCCCAAACTTAACCTTGGTTAGGTAACTTAACCTCAGTTAACTTTATGTGATTGCCTCACTTTACGTCTTTGATACTTGGTCATATGAATTGTTGGCATTGGTGAACATCGCTAAACGACAAAAAATGCCAAGGTCAAGGTCATATTTTGCGTCATCAGTTTTGTTAGGTAAGTTAACCTCAGTTAACTTTCTTCTTTTTTTAACTTTAATTTCTTTGTTTGATACTTGGTCATATGTATTGTTGGCATTGGTGGACATCACTGAACGACAAAAAAATACCAAGGTCAAGGTCATATTTTGCATTATTTTCCCCAAACTTAACCTTGATTAGGTAACTTAACCTCAGTTAACTTTATGTGATTGTCTCACTTTATGTCTTTGATACTTGGTCATATGTATTGTTGGCATAGGGAAAACCTTGAAACATTGTCTTCTCTAAACACTCAAGGCACAGAGCTTTCATATATAACCTGTAGTATCAGCTTATGGTTCACTAGCAAGTTTGTTCAAATGATGACCCTGGGGTCAAATTCGGCCCAGGAGTCGCAGTTTTACATAATGTTGTATAGCAAAATCTTAATCAAATCTTCTTCTTTGAAACTCCATGAGCTAGAGGTTTAATATTACGCATTTACCATTATTCCTCTACCAAGTTTTAAATGGCGTCCCTGACGTTAAATTTGACATCGCCCCAGCGATCACTTGTTTTACATAGACTTATATAGATACAAAATGAAAAGATATTCTCCTTAGAGGACACAAGTTGTAGATATCTGATATATTACAAGTAGTATGAGAGGTACAGCTAGAGGTCTAATATTGTGCATGTGCCATAAGCTTATGATCCTCTATCACGTTTGTTCAAATCGTGACCATGGGGTCAAATTTGGCACCACCGCAAAGGTCACGTGTTTTACACAAACTTGTATAGGGAAAAACCTTAAGAGAGTTAACTTTCTTCTCTGAAACCACAGTTATACACTTACTGAGCATAAACAGATGGAAACATGCATCCAACCAACGAGCTCCCCACCATATAACCATATGTATGTTATACGCAATGTGAGAATATGAACGATTCCGGAACTGCTCTGCGCAAAGTAAGAATTCTTAAAATGCCAGACGATTCCGGAATTGTGCAAGGTATTAATCGATATAAAATATGCACCAAGTGTCGGCGCAATTTGACAATATTTTGCGCAAAGTACGAATTTATGTTGGGATTTGCAAAGGAATATAGTGTTTTGAAACCTATTTATTTCTATTTACATATGCTTAATTATTTCATCCGTCTGTTATAAAAGATAAAATGTATAAAAAAAAATCATAGTTTGGTAAATAATTAACATGAACTTACTTATTGAGAAAACAAGCTGAAGCCCTCAAACAATAAAGCACGGATTTATATTACTGAAATAAGGAGATACATTATGGCTGAGACAATATAAACAAGTGAAGCACAGTGGTGCAATTCACCATTTTAACTGAAATGAACTGAAGTTTCAAAGCTTTCCGGCAATTCGTTTTTGAGAAATGAGGAAAAACAAAAACTTTAACCAAAAACGTTAACCAAAAAGTCAAAATGCGTAGAAGGACATTGTACCACTATACACATTTAGTTGCATGGAGTAAAACAAATAAGTCTGTTTAAATAAGTCTACATTTTTAATTACTAAAAATGCTAGGTACAAATTATACGTCTGCTCTAGACCATAGCTCGACCAAGACTGCTCACGGCTCTCTTCGTGTAGCCTCATTCTGATAGGCAGCTCATTCTGATAACCACCAATCACAGGCTTAATCTATGTTGTAAACATTTAACATCTATTTATATATTAGGTTAATAATGGCACACCATATCATGCGAGTTAAACATGATAGATATTTAATAGTGCCAGATAGCATAGTGTTACAACATACGGACGGACGGACAGAAGATAGACGGAAATCGCCAAACCATAAGCCTGGATTTGCTACGCAATCCGGCTAAAAATAAAAAGCAAAACGCGACACAGACAATAATATTTCTAATAACAGGTCAAAATGGGCATTCCATATATATTTTAGAGATTTTACTATTATCTCTTTATACAAACAAGACCCTGGTTTGTAGCCATATACCTTCGTATAAACTTGCATATACAAAAGAAGTCAAATATTGAACATCTGTCAAATAACAAATACGTCAATTGCTCAATAAATTCATCAGGTGTTAAAGCTACAACTACTACTACTAATTGCATTTGCCTGATTTAATAATATTTATTAAAGTATTATACTGATAAGGTATACAAATATATTAAATGTCAAATTGTCTTATTGTCCAGAACACTTGTCATCTGCCAAATGTACTAAAAACAATCACTTACACATACCGTTTGAGAACAAATTACCAGTTTATGGTATTGCTATTAATGTTTGAATATTTGAATGATACTTAATAAATAGTGGATATTAATATACATTTTATAGACAATGAAGAGACAACACACGTTGCATCACGCGTCTACTTGCAATTTAAGCACATACGTTATTGCTTTTATCTTATATACAAGCAAAATGTTTGAGCTACACGTTCTTCCAGCATTATTGAAGAAGGCCTTTGCCGTCAGTATTACAATTAACCACTAGAACCAAAACGTCCCTACTGTGTGCTAATTATTGCTGTGCGCACGGAAGATTCCGGAATTGAACCGCGCATTTTAAGAATTCCGATAATACCGCTCGTTTTAAAAATTCTTACTTTTCGCAGAGCAATTTTGGAATTGACCATATTCTCATTTTGCGCATAACATATACACTCACTGGGCATGAACCAATACAACCATCCCACCAGCATTGGCCCCGGGGTCCGTCCCCACCCCTGCGGACATAGTACACAACCCTTGGGACATAGTACCTGTGTCATAACGTGGAAACATTGATCTCCCAACCATATACACTTTAACGCGGGTGCAGGAATTGTGATATTGCACCATCGACTGCGTGATCTCATTCTGTTATGAATTATAAGCTTTTTTAAAACATTTTTCATCTTTGCGAAGACAAACAGGTGAGTTATTCAGTGCCATTGTTTTCCTCTTGTGTAATATTACACATGCTTGTAGATGGACCGTGCATCCAACTATGGCTCTGCTTGCATCTTTTGTTGCTACAGAAGTGAGTATGTCGGCATATGTATCTTGTCCAGATAAGAATACGTGACGCAATAATTTAGTCAACTTAACGTGATCTCAACATAATTTAAGTCGTCATGCGACATTCTATGTCATCAAGTCGCTGTGTGGATTTTGTGCAAACAATATATTCAACTTATGCCGCTTTTTATTTCGTCCTGGCTCGAAATATTGTAGTATATCAACATAAATTATGTCAACATAGGATTATATATCGTGACATGTCGTTCTATTTATGGTCATAAACAACACATCATCTGAGGGGTACATTAAAGCTTCCGTACTGAACAACGCTAAACTATGGTGGCATATAACTGCCGTCGTGAACCTTTAGTTGCGATACTTTTATCAGCTATTTAGACGATTTTTAAGCCCTTTTAAGCCGACTTATAAGAAAAACTACTCCAAAACGTATCGTGACAAATTTCTTTGCAAACTCGCCGTAAAGTCACGATAATGCTCTGGAATGACAGTCAAGTTACACTGCTACACAGCAGTCAATACACAGCATTGAGTGAAACAGGATATGCTCAGTGAAACAGTCTATCCCCTCCCTTAAAATCCGAGCGATCCGAAGATTAAAAACTAACGCGACAATTAGAGCATTATCATGACTTCATGGTTAAAGTTTGTCTTGATACTTATCTAGACTTTTTTCTTATAAGTCGACTTATAAGGGCTTTAAAGTCGTCTTAATAGCTGAAAAAATATATCGCGACTAAATTATCTCGACGGCAGTTATGTGCCACCATACTAAACATCTATTAATCAGACGATGTTCTCAAGAAATGTAACGGCACATATTCTCGCTAGTCGCTATATACTTCAGTTACTTCTGATGGAGTTGTCAGTCAATGTGTATTTACTTTATCCAGTTCTGGATGAGTCAAACATGTTCTTATGATGACAGAATCCACTGTTCACACACCAGTCAACATTGCAATGACGTCATTTTATGGAACGCCAGAGCTCTCTGATGTCGTCCATTTTATTTATATTATGTACATACGTTATTGTGTTCTGTGCATTTTTTCCTGTAACGATGCAATGCAACGACACGTTCATTATTAAGCATTTACAATACTCATATATATTTTCTACAAAACATCTTTTAAGCGATGGATGGATGGATGGATGGATGGATGGATGGATGGATGGATGGAATGAATGAATGAATGAATGAATGAATGAATGAATGAATGAATGAATGAATGAATGAATGAATGAATGAATGAATGAATGAATGAATGAATGAATGAACACGTCGCCACATAAACAATACCAAAAAAAAGTATTAAACGGTGTTGCTCATATATCAATTATGTAAATAAATGCTATACCAATTACAGCCTAGTTATCGGTGCTAGATATCGCCCCGTGCATTGCATCGTGCGTTTCACCGTGCATTACACATAATGACGGGCGCGATGAGGTATTTATTAACGGTAGTTTAATGTAGTTGATTCATTAACTTTAGGAAATATAACGAACTAGAAATAAGCACACACATGGGCATTGCATTGTTCTTTGAAAATTATTATTATTATGCCATTAGCCAATTTTGTGAATAACACTAATAAAGAGCACACTAAATTATAAATGAATTTGCTTCCCCTGATGGATGTCCTATCATTACTACCCTATCACTGAACTGCAAATTGCGGTAAAATTCAATTGTATTAAACTGTATCCTAAAATATCCTGAAATATCAGCAATTAATTATACATTTGGCATAACCTATCATTTCAAATCCTTTTGTGACCAATTGGTATTAAATGGTTCCCGGTTGGATTTCAAATCCTTCTGTGACCAATTGGTACAAAATGGTTCCCGGTTGGATTTCAAATCCTTCTGTGACCAATTGGAATTAAATGGTTCCCGGTTGGATTTTAAATCCTTCTGTGACCAAATGGTATAAAATGGTTCCCGGTTGGATTTCAAATCCTTCTGTGACCATTTCAAATCCTTCTGTGACCAAATGGTATAAAATGGTTCCCGGTTGGATTTCAAATCATTCTGTGACCAAATGGTATAAAATGGATCCCGGTTGGATTTCAAATATTTCTATGATCAATTGATATGAAATGGTTCCCGGTTGGATTTCAAATCCTTCTGTGACCAATTAGTATAAAATGGTTCCCGGTTGGATTTCAAATATTTCTGTGACCAGTTGGTATAAAATGGTTCCCTGTTGGATTTCAAATCTTTCTGTGACCAATTGGTATACCATGGTGCCCGGTTACATTCAAATACGCTGTACATCTCCATAGACATCAGCATTTTGTTGTAAGCCTCTCAAGTGCTGCGTTAAGCCAACTGTGCATATGTATTAAAGGCAATAACCCGCCAAATAACGGCAAATTTACATTACTAAACCGTTTGTCAAAACAATATCCAGGTGTTCAGGTCATATACGTTTGGTTTGATAAAAAGAAAATAACTTCCGTACCTAAAATCTAAGGCAGGGCTTGGGCAAACGATATGTTTAATTATTGCATAAGCATTTCCAAGTTCGGTTTTCTTTCAATGTAACAGGAAACGTCAATATTCGCTCACAGTGACGTGCAGTAAGGGTTTACCACCACTAATTACATGTAAACCTCCGAGGTGTCGAATGTAGTTCCTATAATAAAAAGTAATCCCTATTTTTTTTATGGAAATGGGAATTATAAGTAAGGGAAAACTGCCAATTTCTGTTCGATTTTGTGGTTGTATGTATAACAAGCATATTAATATGTGTTACTGAATCAACTCTATGCTTACACTTTGTGAGCAACATCACTGAAAACAGCTGAACCCTTGACCTGTTTAGTAAACAAACAAGAACTTTCTTACATGTCTTGTGACCACACCTTTTCTGGTGATTTTTCAATTGGAAAATTAGTTTTCTAAATGAAAATTACACTGCTGCATTATCCATACTTGAGTTGAAGTTGCAGCAAATCATTAATATGTCACACTTTAAAGGGAATGTAGCGACACAGCCAAATCATCTTTATTATTGTGAGTTCTGAAATACTTAAATAAGGGTGAAAGAATTATCAAAATCGGATGATAAACAAAGAAGATATGATCATTTGAAGTTTCTGTTGAAACGGATATGGAAGCGGCCATTTTGAGAGCTATGACATCACGGTTCTAAATGACCATATATGGAATATTTATAAATACGAAAATGTTCTGATTTATAGGGAAATAATGACAGCAACTGTATGAAAAATATGTAACACTTAATGGCAATAATGCTTTATATGACCAGTAAATAAATCATTCATTTGCAGTGATTTTCTTCATTTTAAATGATATTTATCAATATTCCATATATGGTAATATGGAACTATGACGTCATAGTTCTAAAAATGGCGGCTCCCATATTCGTTTTAAAACAACTTTTAAATGGTCATATCTTTTTTGTTTATCATCCGATTTTGATAATTTTTTCACCTTTTTTCAAGCTTTTCAGAACTCTCAATAACAGAGCTTGTTTGGCTGTGTCGCTACATTCCCTTTAACATTGATGTCTGTGGGGGAAATAATTAGTGGTTTCCTACCTAAAGTCATATTAGGTGTGTGTAATGTATATTCGTTCGTGATTGGTGCAATTTTCTGTTCAAGTCAAAGAAAGTATGTCGCGTGATGTAAACCATGATGATTTCATTGTGAAAATTCCCACGATGTTACGACAATATGTGTGTTTCAAATTAATGTTTCTGGTGAAATTAAATGTTACAACCTATTGTATCGTTCTAATTTAAAAATGGGTATGCAATTAACAGGTTATTAGATTTATATTGGGATATATGCACTCGTTCTTTCGCGCATAAATATTAATCGCAAAAGAACTCGTGCATATATCCCAATACAAATCTAATAACCTTTTTATTGCATGCACATTTTTAATATAAAACTAATAATTAGAACAAAACAATAGGTTTTAAGATTTAATTTTCATCAAAAATACTTATTTAAAACATGTTCTCGTAAAATCGTGGGATTTTTTTCACAATATAACAAAAATACTATAACGTTTACATCGCATGACAAACTTCCTGTGACATGAACTACAAATTGCACCAAGCATGCACCATAGTAGTTTATTTTATTTCTCTGTCTCATCATATTATAAACAATGCCTGTGTATAGGTTATTATATTTGCATTGGGATATATGCACGAGTTCTTCTGCGTAACACTATGGCTCGACTTTAGGAGCGCAATATGTATACGCAGAAGAACGAGTGCATAAATCACAATAAAAATCTAATAATCTTTTTATTGCATACGCATTTGTGTAACATTTAAAACGAAAAGTTAGAACAAAACAATAGGGTTTTAACATTTAATTTTCATCAAAAGCATGAATTTGAAACAAACATACTGTAGTAATATCGTGGGAATTTTCACAATGAAACAAACATTGTTTACATCACGTGACATACCCATACAATTACCCAATCACGAACGAGTATACATTACACACCCAATATGACTTTACTACACGTCAATATGCGCGAATATTTAAGTTTTCTGTTTCGGAAAATAACTCGTTGAGCTAATGTTATAATTTGTTTGTGAAAACCGACTTAAAATAAATATTCTTGTATCTTGTATTCTTGTATCTTGTATTGCGGGTAAAAAGCTCAGTTCTAAAAATAGATTTTTTTCAACAACAACAGCAACAATGTATAGTCTTTCTTTCTGGATGCTTGATTGATTGTCGTTGGTTTTGGAAAAAATGGCTGCTGTTCAAAAAGACCTGTCTTATTAATGCGATTTCCCATAGGAGTATTTGTTCGGTATAATACAATAAATATCGCATCCTCTTGAGGGTGCCAGTGGATATTATCAACCCGAGAATGTAATGTCGACCGAGATTGACATTATCATTTCGAGGGTTGATAATATTCACTGGCACCCTCACATACTATGTTATTCTAAAGAGAATTATAGGAGAAATAAAAGTGTTAATTCAAGTGAGAAACATGCATTTAACACAGCTGAACAGTTCACACATAAATGATATACCGCCATTGTTAGTCCAGAGGGTTGTGAAAGGCCATAACGATCAAACATATGAAAGTGTAAAGTTGTATGTAATCCATTGTTTCTTAATCAATAATAGCAAAGAGGATACACTAATCAATATCTTTAAAATATCATTTAATATTTCAAATGAGATTTAAAATAAACTAACTTTTCAAGATAAAATTAGTCTTATCAAACAATTTACAAATGAACACAATACCGGTAACTACATGTAACCGTGTACAGGAAAATTGTGAATAATCAATTCCTTACCGTATGTCGTCGATAGCTCAGTGGTTAGAGCGCTGGTACGGTAACCACAGACCCTGGGTTCGAGTCCCGGTTGAGGAACGATTTGTTCACCACCTGTTATATTTGGGGCTCGTCCGGGATCTTCCTGAAAAATTAGAAATTCAGTGACGAATTTCATTCTGGTGAGGGTGAGGGTGTATGTAACCGGTTACAGGCAAATGGTGAATAATCGATTCCTAACCGTATGTCCTCGATATCTCAGTGGTTAGAGCGCTGGTAGGTAAACCAGGGACCCTGGGTTCGAGTCCCGGTTGAGAAACGATTTTTTCACCACCTGTTATATGTGTTCACCACCGTCAGACTGAACTTTGTCCCTGAATTTCTAGTTATACAGGAGTACCACTGCTGGTGTCTCTCAGGATGAGCCCCCAGATTTAACGGGTAGTAAACAAATCGTGCCTCAACCGGGACTCGAACTCATGGTCTCTGGTTTACCGTACCAGCACTGAGCTATCGAGGACATGCGGTTAGGAATCGATTATTCACCATTTACCTGTATCCCGTTACATACATAAAGCATATTATATCCTATTTATACCAAAAATTTCCCCTGCTTTGTAAAATATGAACCAGGCTTTGGCAGTATCACGAATCAATTCTTGATTTGAAGAAACATATATATATATCGTTTTTTTTTCAAAGTCAGGTGACGTGCTAAAATATGTGTCTGTCACAGAAGCTTTATCATATAATACTGCACGAATATCATTATACAAGGAACATTTAATTATCACAATGTAATTTATTCTCAAGTTAGTGTATGGCAAACAGCTGAAATGAAACATTCTACAAAACAAATAGAGTATGGTCTCATCTCGTTGGTTGGTTTAAACACCTCGATGAGTAAGCCAATCTCCATGTTTAAATCAACCAACTCAATGGGACCATACTCTGTCTGTTACTTATTCTACATTGACCCCTGTAATGCATTTGTCAGCGTGTTTTAAAAATATATCTTGCTTGTTTTTATGTACTTTATGACCAAACAAATACATTTGATTTTCAATTAAATGATTTACAACTGTGCAAATACAATGGAAACGTCAGCGACCATCCTACAATGTGTACATAATGCTTTTCATGATTTTTCTCAATGAAAGTATTCCGTGTTATTTAAATAGTGTTATAAAATCAATTGAAACATTTACCAAAACAATTTGACTTGATTCTAACTTAAATAGCATCACGTGATTTAGCAGCATTGATTTATAATCTTATTTTGCATTGTGCTAACTAAAGGGAATATCGGAATAACGTTTGCTATTGTTGATGTGCACAGGGTTATGACAGTCAAGAATTTAAGAATCGTTCATGGGTATCCGGAGAAGATCTGGAATTCCAACACGAGGTATAATTGTTTTTTATCTGAGCCGAGGGCTCTGCCGAGATTCCGATTAAACCAGTTTATTATTCGAGGGTTGGAACTTCCCTATCTGAACCAGATACTATGGTGGCTGATATATGCCATCTCGTCTTTTCGTTATTTCGCCGCGAAATAACGCCGAGCAAAACAACGCCGGGCGAAAAGACGCCGGGCGAAATAACAAAAAAACGAAAAAAGCCGAGCGAAATAACGAAACTACGAAAAAACGCCGGGGGAAATAATAAAAAAACGCGAGACGAAAAGACGCCAAGCGAAATAACGAAAAAACGAAAAAAACGCCCGGCGAAATAACGCTAAGCGAAAAGACGACAAAAGGTCAGAACGCCGAGCAAAAAGACAAAATCACACGACTGGTTCTATGGAGTTCGTCTTGGCCCATCCGAGTGTCGGACGGCGACTCGAAACAAGTCACAGGTGTTAGAAGGTGTGGGTTGCTGAGGAGGTAAAGCGTGCTCACACAACCTAGCACCCAACACGCTATCCTATCCAAAGTATTCACACAACCTACCACCGAATATTCACTCCTATCCCAGCTATCCACACCTCACCAAGCACGCTATCCTACCCAAAGTACTAATTCCTCCTAACAGCGAGCACGCTATCCTACCAATACTATTAGTGTCTCTTAACACTGAGCACACTATCCTACCCAAAGCAATTCCTAGCACGCTATCCTACCCAAGTTACTCACGCCTCCTAACACCGAGCAAGCTATCCTACTCCAGCTACAAACAACCGATATAATGCCCTAGCTACCCACATCTAGCGTCGAGCACGCTATCATGCCCCCAGCTGTTCATATCTTATACCAAATGCGCTATCATTCTCCCGGCTACTACACATCATATCACCGAGAACGCTATCCTACATATCTACCCACATGTCCTAGCATCGAACACGCTGGCATTCCCCAGATATTCACAGATCCTAGCACCAAACACGCTAGCATGTCCAAGCAATCAACATGTGAGGAACCGAGCATGCATGCTATTCTACCCCAGCTACCCAGCTCCTAGCACTTGTGAGTTGTTTCTAATCGCGGTCCGATACTCGGATGAACGAAGGCGAACTCCACATGACCTGGCGGGGTTTTGTCTTTTCGCACGGCATTTTGACTATCTGTCGTCTTTTCGCTTGGCGTTATTTCGCCCGACATTGTTTCGTTATTTCGCTTGACGTCTTTTCGACCGGCGTTTTTTTCGTCTTTTCGTTATTTCGCTCAGCGTTTTTTAGCAATGTATCAGCAATGACAGTTGCATGACGTCATTGTGTAAACAAACATGCACCATGTTAGTAGTACGTAAAATGTAAATGATATGCAAGAACAAGAATCAATCATGGGTATCCTATGGTGGCTGATAAGTACCATCTCGTCTTTTCGTTATTTCGCCTGGCGTCTTTTCGCCCGGTGTTATTTCGCGGCGAAATTAGCCTCTCGATGTATCAATCCAGTATAATTTTGAATTTAAACCTGCTTGCATATATTTATATACAATTTTGAGTTTTCAGCTTTTCTTCGTTATTCTAGCATAGCTTTGAATATATTATTGGTGAAATATAATCAACAGTTAGTAATATGCTAAAGATATTTACCGCGAGTTTTATAAAAATCAAGATTGCCGTGTGTCCCTTTAAAATAACCAGTTCTAAAATTCTTAGTTTCACGTTATGTGCATGATGAAGTACAGAATGGGTCCCGCGTTCTGTGAATTATACAGTGTCTGATCCAACTTTTGCATCCGTTTTTACCTACCCGGATATTTGCAGCAATCAGTTTCTCTGGACTCACTCTCGTCAAATATAAAAGATTTGCATTCACAAAGATCCCGCGTAGCTGGTACGTCTCACAACACAGTTGTTTTGCAGTGGTATATGCATATGTAACAAGCTGCTATGTATACATATGATAAACACTAATAAATAGAAACTTCATACGATTTGTTTATTTTTGATAGTGATGGGAATATTTGTGAACGAAATGTGAGTACCTGAGCTCAAGTCTAGGAATAGTTTGAAGAACAGTTGGTGTATTCCAGGGTTGGCTCAACCTGTATGAAATCATGAACGTGTCCCATTCATGTCACCTGGAACAAAAAAAGAGAGAAGATATTTGAACATTTTAAGAAATAAACAAGAACCAAATAACACAGTTGTTTTTTTAAGAACAAGAATGTTCCTACCGTTGCTGGCAAGGGAGATAACTGTTTAGTGAGATCTGGTAGAGTTATCTGTACGAAACTGTCCCAGTAAATTCTGTTTTTTAAAGTAATAGAGGACGATATCAATTGAGACGAAAGAAATTACTTAGAAAATTGCTAATACCTACCAAAACACAACGATAATTATTTGAACGTGATTTGACTGGTACGAGTATGCGAGAAGCGTTAAAAACTTTTTTTTTTTTAAACTTTCAAATGTTGATTTGTTTTTCAGAACAGCAAAGTAGATATATAGATAGATATTCTTTATTACCTCCAAGTGTGGAGAGACATACATAGAATATATACAAATGTGACATGAAATGTGAAAATATGGTTAAACAAATGTATGTGAAAGACAAAATTATTATGAACATGAACAAAAAATAAACATATATGGATTAGTATTACGTTTTATAATAAAACTATAAAAAATGTATTAAAAATGATTACTGCTACAAGAATATACAAGAGTATATATGGAGAACTATAGAGGTCACAATTCTTAGAAACTATATATTAAGCAATTTTCAATAATATAATAACATCTATTAAAATGATAATTGGATTTTAGTTGCAGAGTCCAATTTTGACAAGTAAATCAATAAGTGTTCCGCAATATCAGAGACAATGTCAAATGTTTGCCAATTGTATTCGAATACCTCTGGGACATTACAGGCAAATTTTGTAAACAATAAATAATGACGAAATTGAAATATAAGAGCGTGATTCAGCAAGAAATGCGATATTATGTCCACCGTGTTCCTATATCTGCCTTTAACATATGCATTATTTATAGCAAACGCAAAAGTCATAACCCTTGGGTGTATTTGGCAATAAAGGAATTTGGTTTTATTATTTATAAATTATACATTATATATAAATGCTACCACAGCAGGTATCGTGTGACATATGCAA
Source organism: Cyrtodaria siliqua (assembly GCA_037043455.1). Taxonomy (NCBI): domain Eukaryota; kingdom Metazoa; phylum Mollusca; class Bivalvia; order Adapedonta; family Hiatellidae; genus Cyrtodaria; species Cyrtodaria siliqua. The sequence continues at coordinate 35,929 of JAWPHD010014817.1, forward strand.
CCAATGCATTTCAAATGTTAAAATGTTAAACTGATGCTCTCACATAATTATATTTCACACACACACACACACACACACACACACACACACACACACACACAAAACGACGCCACAGAAGCCCTGTCAAAGGTTTGGAAGGAGGGTTAAATGTCTGTAGGCGAAAGTCATCTGCTCGTAATTGGTTTATTGACAATTTATCTGTTATACACTGAAACGCAAAAGGAACGCAACTCGGGAATTTCCGCTATATATTGTATGTACAATATGCTGCTGTTAATCGATTGGTACATGGCTACGTAAGACCTTTCCTTTCGGAAAAATACTAAAACAACACATAATACAGCAAATAGTATTCCTTCAAGGTTTCATTATTGACAGAGTACGCGTTTGGCTCCAGCATTTGAGCAACTTAGGATGCAAAATTTTGCAAACTCTTTACATTAAATACAGTACTGAGCCATCAAAGAGGAACTTCAACATTCATGAATTTCTTGTTACAATGTGTAGTGTGATTAAAACGTCTACCACATCACAGTTGTGTCCTTTCTCTAATTAACTGCAACATTTCTTTTACATTTCTTTGGAATATTATGTGGAATTAAGTGTGCAATATATAGCGGAAATTCCCGGGTTGCGTTTCTTTTGCGTTCCAGTATATGTGTATAGATTTTCACGCACGCTATTGCTCTGTTAAATGCACGATTAAGTCGGTAGAGATAGGCACTGGGTGATTACATAACATTTTAAGGAAAATGGTAAGTGACGCTGAATTGTTCTTGTAAAAAAAATATCTAAGAAAGTTGTTAAACGTGTTAAAACCCTAGGCTTATTTTGGATTTTTAAAAGGGAAATCACATATCTTAAAGTTCATTTTAATGTGTGTGTTTTATTTTCAGTAACTTTACTTGTTGACACACCAGTCGACGGGATTTTTATTTTATTTATAATGTACATGAACAGTGTAAAGGGTTATTATTTTACCATGTCATCCCTTATTTATTGGTAAATATTGTTACCTGTATATTGTTGACTTTATTTGTACTATCTGAATACTTCATTTTCATCCTTTTATCATTGTTCGCGCACATCTTACTTTTTAAAATCGGTCGAGGAATAAAAAAAATATCACGTACGAAATATGTTTTAGATCGGGCAATTATTTTCAATGCAAAATTCTGCTGAATCAAACATTAGAAACATATGTTTTTTTTTTAGAATTTGTATACAAAAATGATTTTACTGTGTTGGACAAACTTAAATTAAGAAACCCTGATCATTTTATGGCAAACTATTAAGGCTAACTGAAGTTATTTCAGATTTTCTGCTGTCCCAGCTACAAGGAGGTTATATGGGAAACGCCTCATCAAAATACATTTCGGCTGTGAACTATTTATTTCTCATCCGATTGTCAAACTATGGTATTTGTATTCACCAATAAAAATTCCAGTTCAATGTATTTTTTATTGAAATAAAGTCTTCAATTCAGTTCAATTTAATGACATATCATTTATGTACGTATTTTAATATTGCTCCTGTTGTTGCTTAAAAACCTCTGTCTGAAACAAGAGTCCCGAACAATACCTACGTGTTGTTCATCACCGGAATTATAACAATACAGTTTAAATTTGGAAATAGTCACACATTCGCAACATCTCGTTCACTTCTTCTTAGCATAACTCGATTGCATTTTGAACTCGAAAGTCGCCATCATAGCATGACGCGCCTTAGATTCTCGCCAAAACAAATTTGCATTCAAAATCAAATCTATCATCACAGTTTTGCAATATCATTTAACCGATTGCTCCATCTGTAGTTTATTTACACGAAAGCAGCGATACAACCTGCATCTGTATTGTAAACAACGAACATGCAACGCAAATTATACATCAACACGTGTGGTTAACGGCTATATTGTTTATTTAGCAACAGCTAAGCAACAGTGCACTATTTCCTGTGCCGTGGCCTTCCGGCTAACACCATACCGATGCGTTGATATACAAATGAGGCCGAGTTTTCACGATTGATAGTTACAGTATGGTGTTATTAAAGAAATGTGCCCAGGACAACAACAACAACAACAACAGTTACAACAACAACAGCTATACAACAACAGCTATACAAAACTAGAAGTACCTATATATGCAATACATTGCCTTGATCACAGTTATAAATCACGTTTTTTATAGTAAAATAAACAATAACGATCACGTGCCATAGGTTAGGCGTTACTAGTTTAGCTTAGAAATAAACAAAATACAAAAACGAACGGTATGATTATTTTTACCAATAGAAAAAATACCCCAATTAAGATCCGTTTCTTTTAATAAATACATCCAGCATTTGTATATTTATAACAATTATATTTAAGCAGGAAACGCGTGGACGTATATGTGGAAAGCATTGTCATGACCACAATCCAATTATTTTAATTTTGGTTGGATAAACAAATAACGTTTGAAAATATTCGCACAGGTTCGGCCTTAAGAAAGAAATACAATAGTACAAAATTACAATTTTCAGAAATTCACTGTCAGTATTGAATTCTGACTATGGGGTAATTTCCGTGCAACCTCGCATACAATGCCATTCCAATGTTTCAATGATCCATTGGTAGCTCTTTTGTGAAATAAATCCACACGAAATAGCGAAATGACGCCAGGCGAAGTAACTGAAATACGAAAACAACGTCGCGTGAAATGACGACAAAACAAAAACGGGTTAGGCGAAAACACGCCAACATTATTCACGCGCCAGGGATAGGCTATTTTAAAATAATTCGCAATTGCATTTTTATTGCACAGCGAGCGCCATGTGTAGATATCGCATGACAGCTATTTACAACAAAACTGTAACTAATGTTGTAATAACTTGCAGTTCAATCCATTTGCATATGTTTCTATGAACATTGTGATGTTGAACTGATGTTTTGTAGTATACTGATGTACTCTCCCTGTGTACTGATGTACTCCCTGCGTACTGATGTACACCCAGCGTACTGATGTACCTGTGCCATTATACTTTCTGGGTGTCTTTCAACACCTAACTATAGGATAGAGTCTATGAATAGAAATCTTCACCATTAAGAAACCGAAAGGGAGGGAGCGCGGTTCTTAATGGTGAAGATTTCTCTTCATAGGCTCTTACCGACTTAGTGTTTGCCATAGGTTTTATCGCTTGTCTCTATATAGGTCTTCACCGCAAATATTGCTTGCTGTAAAATCTTCATGAATAAATGGTGCGAGTATTTGAAAATCTGAGACAACTGATTGGTTGAAAAAGTAGGGTAAACACTAACTATGCTTGGATAGAAATTCTAAAAAAAAATAAAAAAAGCTTTTCAATTTTTTTAATTGAAAATACCCTATCTAAAAGTACTTTTGCAGGTGAGAATGTTATTTCTCAACCGATAGGAAAAAATTAAGGTATTTTTTATTTACCACTTAACATGTCTATTTCAGTGATATATAAATTATTGATGTCGTATATAAATTGTGTTGAACAAAAAAGTCAATAAAACAAGCCAAAATTCAAAAAACAAGCGCCTCAAACCGTAGCTAACATCGGAAACCCAATGCTAATAACAGTTGTATTACTAACTGAAAACTGACATAATATGCCATTAAACAAGGTGGGGTCTAGACTGGATATTTAAGCAACGTTTCATTTATATGCTAAGACAAATATATGTGGTCTAGTAGAATTATATTGCAAAACAACCCCCAGTGGCACGTGTTTCTACCGGATCCGGTTACATATCGGACATGGAACACGGGGTCAATGTTAACTGTGTCAATTAATACGAACTCTGATATATATTGAAATGCATGCTTTTGTAAATCTGTAAACGTACGTTTTTATTTTACTTCATTGAGAAGAACTTACAGCTTTTCTATTGTTTTTATTGTTTTTATTTTATTTTTTATTCTTTTTTTGTTTGTTTTGATTCTAAGAAAGTTTATAACATTTCTACTAGTGACGGTCTAGGTTATATCTTTGAAAGAAAATCCATTTTCACAAGGTATAGGATAGTGACTAAGAAGAGAAATCTTCCCCATTAAGCAACCGAAAGGGAGGGAGCGTAGCGATTATTAGTGTTTACCCTAGGTTTTATCTAGTGTTTACCCTACGTTTTCAACCAATCAGTTAACACATATTTTTAAATACTTGCACCATTTATTCATGCATATTTTACTACAAGCGGTCTTCACAGGTTAGAGCGTGACCTATATATTATTATCGATAAAACCTGAATAAAAGATGAATGACCACCCTTTTTGTAGTATTATCAATTAACAAATTTAACACTTAAACATCATATGAACATTTCTTGATAGTCCCGGAGAGAAACATATATTTAAAACCGCTCCTAAGTTGCATGTCAAAATAAGATTTATTTGCATGATGTAGATACTACTTTTACTACTGCGTGACTGCACGGGGAAATGAGATAATCTGAATTGTATAGCTGCACAACTATTGCCAGATAATTGGTAAATGTTTACCTGTGTATTGATTTACCTGTTCAACATGTTCAATGTTTTCTACGTCATGAATTAAAATCGTATTCACGCTTTTCACAGATATTGCAATGTGTGAATTGTAAATATCTACTTCTGTGTACTGTTGTGTATTGATTTCGATTTAAATAAACATAAACATGTTCATGAAACAAAACATGACCGGGGAACTTTAAGCCGGATAGAGTCTATGAAGAGAGATTTTCACCGTTAAGAAACCGCGGTCGGTCACTAGACTCCCTCCCTTTCGGTTTCTTAATGGTGAAGATTTCTCCCCTCATAGCCTCTATCCTATACTTGGTCAACAATTGATGCAAAGAAGCTTCAAAATATATGTTAAACCCCGAACATATTGTTATATGAGCGGATTCGTCTATAAGGAATTATTTTATTCGATGTGAGCTTTAATTTCCTCTCGTTCTCATCCGCTCACTCGTAAAGAAACAATACACATTCCACCGCGTGAAATAGAACGAGATATTCGAACCAATCCGATAAAAAGATCGGGAAGAAATCCGATATAAATGCAGTTGAATATCATGTCATCGCCATAATGGGTTTAAGATGTATATAAAATATGCATATATATTAAATTGAGACGCATGCTACCTTATGTTTAAGTATTATTTATGAATAAAATGTAGCAGGAGTTGAAGACTCGACGACGGATCATACTATTTCTTATAGCTAGCAACTGAATAGATAATTCAATAAAAGTTTACTTCGATCAAAGAATATAATTAAATATAGCCAAACAGCGTCATATGAATTAATGGAATTAATAGCAATGCTTTATATAACAAAAACTATCTGAGTAGTCGAGTTTCCAGACCAACCTATTTCATTAACAACAAGCAAGGTTGTACGCAAGCGTAAAATAGATACCGAGAGAAAATAGCATTATATCTGGTTAGGAACTGGGTACAAAGTTTAACATAATAACAGATCAAGCCACGTGCGTTAAAACAATATTGAAAAAATGAATAAAAAAAATGGCACGAAGACGTAATCATGCCACGACCATTTTTTCTTACCAGACACTTTCTTCCCCATGCTTACCATCAGTTCTTCCTACCAAACATTTTGAATCAAGGTGGACGACCTCGCTTCGGTCGGGTCAAATCCTTGACATACGTTACATACTAGTATTGATTACATATTCACCTTTGTAGCACGACATGCTAGAATTACACATCAGCACAGAAATACAAATGTGTTCAAATGCGTGTGCGTTAGCATGCATTACAACACAGATAAACTGTTCACTGCTACCATGTGTAATTATAAGATTGCGTTATCAAAGTGAACAACTCGAAGAAACTATCCATTGCTACCTTACCATGTGCAATTATGAAAACCATACAAGAGTCGCTGCCGTTCCGTCAGCGAATAACGGACGGATCACAGGGACTAGTTTTAATGCATATATGCATACTGAATATGCGACTTGAACATCTTCTGATGGCTTAATTCGTAATTGGATGAACCCCAGAGTAGCTTAAAGCGAACATGTTTATAACTTGGAATGGTATAGATATTGTTTAAAGACTTCATGTAAAATTGGCTCACAAAGTAATAACATTGTTACAAATATTAGATATACAATACATTTAAAGTGGACGGTGCACTATTTTCAAACAATATTTATTTAAAAAGGCTCTGAAAAGCTTGAAACAAATCTGAAATAATTATCAAACTGCCATGAAAAATAAAGGAGATATGACCTATTGAAAATGTTCAAAGAAACATAAATGGAGGTGGCCATCTTAGAATGATGACTTCATCATGCCTTTTGCCATGTATGGCATATTTACAACATATATTTTAAAGCAAAGAAAATAACTGCAAATGAAAACCAAGTATACAATGTATACAGTTTACATTTGTATATTTATGTTTAATCAATTTGCAGAGATTTTCTTTGCTTTAAAATATATGTTGTAAATATGCCATACATGGCAAAAGGCATGATGACGTCATCATTCTTTGCTTTAAAATATATTTTGTGAATTCACATTATCATTTCACGTTGAAGTCGAAGTTTATCGTTACACCATGAAACAGCACTCGTTCTATAGGTTAATAAATGCTAAAGGCTATCGATAATACAAGACATAATTGCAAGTCTCTAGTCGCTTTTGCCACTTAAATGTCAAACATGATTATTTTATGTGTTACAGTTCATGTTTAGTATAAGAAACGCTGTATCATACGCAGGTGTCTATGTAAAAACAACTTCGATGAAAATTAATTGAATGTTGTTTAACGGCTCATCAATACAGTATAGGTTATTTAGAGCCGCCCCAGAGAGAGAGAATGATACGTATTAATCCGGGAAACGTGCCCTACTCTTATTATCGAATAGATTTCTATGGTTCTTTAACGTGCTAGGAGGATAGACCGATACACGGGACCGCCCGGTTTACGTCCCAATCCGACGGGCGTGGCTAAGGCAAAGAAGACACCGACGAAACTCAATGGCACCACGGAGGACTGAACCCGGGGTCTCCGGTTACAAATCCGCCGTGCTAAAAATTTAAACCAGTGGATTGTCACTAACTTTAGATTTCATTTAAATGGTTGTTTCCATTCTGTGTAGTTTTTAATTGCATTTAGATTGAAATGTATTATTTTAATCACAGAACTTTGAGTATATGTGTGACAGTCAAATCATAATACGCTAGTGCAAACGAATGCCGAATTCTCGATCGGCCTCGCTCGGTGGTTTCCGTTCAGCTCGTTAAATAAATTCTTTATTAAACTAGCTCTATAAATTATCATTCTAAAAAAAATAAAACAAACTGTGGCGCATATGTGTTGTTTTCACACAACTAAATCATGTGATACAAACATGGTAGTCCCATCCAAAACGCGGCGTTTAAGACGTAAATCTCGTCAGATCTGCGATTCTGTCTAAGCAGGCTGGGTAGCATCGAAAACGCGGTCCTATGACCGGTCCTTGGTTTCAGTATCAACCAATTCCGCCATCAGGTAGTGATCTAAAACCCGCTGGATATATGAAGTCTGTTTCGACTTGTGCAGGATACATTTTATACGTTATACTAAGGTTGAAAGTATATGTGAATTACATTTTCTTATGGGAAATCCTAGAAATCTATAATGCATGACATTTGATGTGTACATGTATAATTCATATTAAAATGTTTTATACCTTCAGATGCGGTTATTCGGAAGGACACAGTGTACAGTAGTAGTGTTTAGTGTATTAAGTGTGTGTGCGTATGGACTTAGTGTTGACTTTTCACGCCTAAGACAGTTACGGAGACCTTACATTCTGGATAAACGAGATGGCCTATCATGTACAGGTAATACATATATATTTATTCAAAATACAAAATACCTTTAGGTCCATACATTGTCATACATTTTCTCCATTTCTCACTTACTAAGAAGTGTTTCAGTTCAAGATTCGTTCTCCTGGGAGAGTAAAATAATGTATATTTATATATACTTCAACATGTAATGAGTAATATATAAATAGTATATTTGTTATCACATAACCTGCATTGTGAGAGTTTAATAAATCCATATTATACCACAATAGCCTAAATACACACTATGCATCGTGTAATACCCGAGGATATACACAGCATATGTTAGTTATTGTGGTATAAATACAATAGAGCATGAGTCTTGCACGTGTACGGACGATAATGCACGAGCGTTACGTTCGTGCATTCTCTCCCCGCACACGTGCAAAACTCATGCTCTATCCTATACATTCCACACTAGTGACATTAATATGCAAATGAAGGTTGAATCATCGTTCTGTCCTTTCCGTTCAGCTCTGTGTGCATCGGAATTGCCTCGATTTCCGAAACCGTTTAAAATACCCGATGTCGAAAATCGACGTCATAGAACTTCCGTTGTTCGGTGGCATATGGAAATGACCGAATTAATATACGATTTCTTCGTACAACTGTACGCCGTCATCAATCGACAACGTTACATATATATATAGTCCGCTACACTTAAACTGTTCCTTAGGAGAACTCTTTTTGGAGTTATGTGATGAATAGAATCTTACATCCTGCCCATGTAATATCGAATTTATTAAACCCGTTGGATAAAATTGATATGATGATCGGAAGAGCCTCGCATCATATAATTGTATCCAACTCGTTTAATACATGCAATATTAAACTTTAAGATCCTCTATGTTACGTTATATTTATTTATTTCTAGTGTTTTGCTAATAACATAAAAAAAAACATTTATTGGGAACTGAAAAAGACAATGCTCTAATCCCAGTGTGTATGTTGTTGTTTTTTTTCCGGTTTTTGTCTTCAAATACATCAATCTTCATCCCCGGGGAGCAACCTAGAACGCGTCTTGTGACATTCTCATCCGTCAAGGTGGTCTTATTTGTGTAGTTATTTTTGACGGCGTAGGTTATAATGTGTGCTTTGTCTTTGCTTTTAAAACGAGTACTTCAGGTTTGTTCTAAACTTTTCTTTTAAATGTTCCAGTTCATTAAGATAAAACTGTCAAACCTAGCAAAATGTGTTGTTGTTCAGGTCTTAATTTTGAGTTCACCTTATATTTTGAATGGATGAATGAATGAATGAACGAACGAACGAACGAACGGACGGACGGACGGACCGGACGGACGGACGGACGGACGGACGAACGAACGAGACGGACGGACGGACGGACGAACGAACGAACGAACGAACAAAACGAAACGAACGAACGATGAAACGAACGAACGAACGAATGAATGAATGAATGAATGAATCATTATTTCTCAGTTTTAAGTCGGATTCATAGCCCCCATGACAAGCTGGTGCATCCCCTTTAATAACTGATGATATGACAACAAATTGAAACATAATAACCCGTGTACTCTACTAAGCCTGTACGTTTCAAATATTATGTTAGAAGAAGATGCGATGCGGCTTCCTATCATATTACTTGTATTATTGATGATTTGGTGAAAGCATTTCACCAGGGATGTCAGTCCTAGAACAAATTTGTATGTGCTCTTTCAGTGATTATTTTTTTATATATACGTGCTATAATTATAGGTTATTATATTTGTATTGGGATATCTGCACGAGTTCTTTTGCGTATTAATATTGCGCGACTTTAGGAGCGCAATATGTATGCGTTAATAGAACGAGTGCATATGTCCCAATATAAATCTAATAATCTTTTTAATTGCTTACGCATTTTGAAATTAGCACAATAACATAGCTTGTTACTTGTAACATTTACTTTTCACCAAAAACATTTATTTTGCCGTTTCATCGTGGGAATTTTCTCAATGAAATCAACATTGTTTACACCACGTGACATAATTTTTTTTGCATGAACAGAATGTTGCACCAATCACGAACGAGTATACATTACACACCCAATATGACGTCACTACACGTCAATATGAAAGACTACTATTAGTTATTGGGTTTGTTACTGACCCCCTACAGAAATATGTGGGGTCAGTAAGATTTATACATCTGACTGACCCCACATATTTCTGTAGGGGGTCAGTAGCAAACCCAATAACTGATTTATTGCACCGAGCACCTTTTTTTAAAGGCAAATGCTGATATTTAACCCATTTTAATGGAGCGTCAACGTCATTGAGATGTTCGCCCAATTTGACGTCATGACGTTGAAGTCACGACCGGTACAGTTTAAAAACATCATTAAATTTGTCTATTATGTTTGTTACTAACGCCTTAAAGAACTATTTGCATATGATTTAAACTTTGAATCGGAATTGTAGACATATTGTTTTAGTGACCATGTATGAAATCTACTGACCCACTATAGAATAATAGAGGGTCACCATGTGACCGCTCTAATCATATGAAATTCCTAGGATTTTGTTCGAGGTGCAATAAATGTCAATATGAGCGAATATTGACGTTTCCTGTTATATTGAAAGTAAACGGAGCTTGTAAATGTGTATGCAATAAAATGACTTATTGGAGAGCACTGTTATAACAACACATAAAATATTTTTTGAACTTTAATAGATTTGGCAAATATTGGGCGTGGCATGGATTGATAAACAAGCCCCAATCATGGGGCTTAACAATTGGGCTGCCGGTAAGCACAAAATACCATTATGGCAAGCCTTTACAGTAGAAAGCATTAAGCAATAAAGCAAATTAAATATTACAATATTAAGGACATAAATATATGTGCACCAAATTAAATGTTCATTATGAAAGCAACTTTTCTGATAAGCATTTAAGCAAGTGTTGAAAGCACGGTTGATTTTCAAGCATAATTACAAGTGCACCGAATTCAATCAATTCAAATGTTTTTTTAGCAATTCGTACAGACAGCAAATTTGTATATAAGTTATGTTTAGATTACAATTCAGTCTCTGGATATACAGGAGCTGAATAAAGTTAAACTGAAACTTATATGTCATTGCTTTCACACCTTCGCTGCCCGCCATATGGATGAACGCCCGGACACTCCCATCATGGAGTGTCCAGCCGCCCATCCACCGCCATAAACGGAGGAAACATTTTTTTGGCAGCAGCGAAGAGTGCGTATCAAAAGCAAAATATCCGAATGCCACGCCCAAAACAGAAACGCTGCCAAAAAGTATATATTTCCTTATCACTGCCCACTTTTAATGAAACATTCAAATCCAGCCGGAAACTGGTTAAGAAACAAGTTGTTCCCCACATTTGATAAATGAACACCATCCGGTTCAATACAGGTATCATCAGCCTGAATATATTCGTGTAGCAGATAATGGCCCCCAATATCTATTATCGCCGTAGCAGCATAACTGTTTAGTCTCTTTCTGGTCCTTTCCACTGCAAAAGGGTAGTTAGGCTAACGCCATAAAAGCCTAGGAAGTATTTGAGACCAAATAACGACCACATTATGTAAATTGACCCTAATAACTCGGTCAGATGCTTAACATGCTTTCTAAGAATCTTTAATGGGTATTTCTCTAAATCAGTTCCCCAGGATCACATGAGTTGATGCATCAGACATTGACAAAATAAATAAATGTCAAAAAAATATCCAGTATGTAAAGGCTGGAGGAAGATTGTAACATTTAATGTGTGGCGTCAAACACAAATTGACTGTTAAACGTTTCGAAGCTGTCATAAATTAGCATGAGAAATATAAATAATATGAAGTGTAACATGTACATGTTACTCAATTTCAGACCTTGAACATTGAATGATTTCTGATGAAGCATGTATCCTTTCCTCCTGTTTCGTGTGCCACTGTTATTTTATTTCAGTCAGCAAACAACTGATATACATTTGTCTGTATATAATATGCACATTTACCCAATTGTATTAACTTTTGCCTCCTTGATAATCAAGTTTATGTCTATTGTGAACAGGTCTTTAACTGCATTTTTACCTTTAACCTACGATCGGTTCTAAGACTTTTATATCAATCATGATCATCAGAGGCCTAAGTAATCAATGAACAGTTAGTCAATCAATCGGTACATGCCTGTGTACAAGCCATATATAGTAACTCTCAATTATGTCATTGCTCCACTGTTTTATCAGCCACACTAGAAATACCAAGTATTTACATAACGATCTATAACTATCTGAAAGCTAATCCATCCAAACACTCCGACAACAATAGACGAAGAACATGTATCCTTTTCAAGTAAATTCATGGTTCGACATTAACAGTTGTCCTATTGTCCTCTGCCATGTAGATTCGACCGAGGACAAATTAATTGTCCCAGGTGACCTGTCCTACGGACAACTATTTTTTTTAACAAGAAATGAATTTTACATCTTTAAAACTTGTGGCTGAAAAAATGTCAATACATTGGCAAGCACATTGTAAATGACAAACATAAACCATCTTGTTGTCATTGGTGGAATGCAACTGAGGGAATGTAAGGTCACTTTCATGATTGAACTTGCTTTTTGTATCACTTTAACATGAAGTGTGGGGACAAGTAAATGGTGTAAGTTACTTGTCCTATGGAGTAGTTGCTGAACAAAGTTAATTTTAAACCCTGAAATTAACCCACATTTAAAAGGTTAGCCACAACACTATGTAAACTGTTTTTAACTAATACATAAAGGTGATGTCATCGTGATTCATACTGACTATTGGAATGACATTTACCTCATTTATCACCTTCCTGTATGACAACCTAAGATGAAGTTGTTGAATTGGATGAAGTGTTATTAAAATACAATATTCAGCCTGCCCAGGTTCTATTGTGCATATACCGTTTGGACGCCCTGTTGTGTATATGTCTATGACTATTGACTATAAACCCCAGAGGTACACACACACATTGCAGTGTGGAACCCAGCATAGAGTTTATTTTGAATAGAACACAGCACAGATAGAAGTGGTTTTATAATTTGGCGACCATGCACAGAAATGGTTTAAAGTGCTATGTATTGAATAGGGACAAGCGGAAAGGACAGCTAACTAAACTTCAAAGAATCGCTGGCAAAACTACCTGGTGCAGGATAATTAAAACATCATCCGTTGCAGGATAAATAAAACCTCATCGATCAAAAGGAATATCCCTAAACTTAACCAATGATCAAATAGAATAGCCTTAAAATAAAGCATTATGAAAAGAATGTAACTTCTTTCCAGGTCTTGAATATGTACACCACTGATAAGGCACTGTCCATGTATTAAATATGAAAGTATTAAAGAACTGTAGGGATATATTCCCCAAACTCCACACGAAAAAGTTTCGAAATGCACCATGAGTTGAAAAGCTGATGGGTGGCGTAGGCTTATCTTGTATAACAGGTAAAAAGTGGAACTTTACATACAATACCAACACTGGAGGACTCTATGACCTGTTCCACACATTGCATTCGATACAGACATAGGAACTATTGACCGGTCTTAAGTGAACTTGATGGTTACACAAACTGCAATATAAGGCAAAATGTTCGAGAGAATGAAACAAAATAAATCTTGAAAGAAGTGATAGAGATCCAATCATAATATGCAGAAACAGCAACAACATCCGTATATAAACAACTGTAATGAAAACATCATTGTACGCAAACTGAATAAATGTAAAGCTGATCGATAGACGAAAAGCATTGGATGTTTTATAAATAGTCAATTTAGAAGAAAGCCAATGGAGGCATTAATTGATTTTAAACTGTTAAACAGTATTAATTAAAATTAAAATAATGCCATATCCAACACAATGCTTCCGCACTATCATAGACGCACGCCCAGACAGTATGACGTCAACTACCGCTCTGGGTCATGAATATGCATTGCCTCCATTGTCAGATAAACAACTTTTATTAGCAGCAACAGTCAACAGCAGCAAGTTAAAATTAGCTGAGATCAACACAGTAAGAAAACATATTGCCTAAACACTCCAATTACATGGTTAGCATCATAAAACACGATTTCACCAACAGCCTTGGAGTTAAATAATAGCAGCAGAAGCTGAAAACATAGTGCACAACAACGATGATGATAACAACAGGCTAACATTATGGCTTGATCAACATTTCTCCATCAACTAGATGGTGTTCAACAAATTATTCTTATATAAATGGTTTTCATAATAGTTCTTAAATAATATTTGCAGTATATATGGACATCATCCGCATAATGACAACATAATAATATTTAGCTCTGCCTTGAGTCGAATAATCTTATTTTTCTAATGTGACTCACTGTTATTTACAGTTTTAATTGCCTCTCGAATGACTCAATAATTATTATTATTATTGTTTTCATTGTTTTTGCGAATTGATTCACTGAGTTGAAAATGTAGCCTAACTACTGTCATTACAAACATGATATTGTTTACTTTGATACCATTTTCAATTTCCTAGTGTGAACTGTTTGCAGTAACAATGTGTTACTGTAACAAAAATGAAAAGTTGTGAACAATCTACAGCTATACATCACCCACCAACATCTACAATGAACTTACAATTTGGATTTGCAGACGCCTGGTGGAAAAATGATAATATGATAATGTTTGGTGATTTTTGCATTATCTACAACAACAGCATTATAAAGTTTATAAAAACGAGTTCTGTTTCCCGAAGGCAGTGCAACATCTGTACCTCTAGCTGATTAACGTCTTGTGTACGGCCTTTTCTGCAAACAATCGAGCCACTCAACGATCACTGACTAGCTGAACGCACACCCTTTGGATCTGCTGGGAGGCAACCGCCGACTTTTCCAGGTGGGATCATCAACCACGTTACCGGCAGAGAAATAACCATCGAACTGGCTCGCTTTCCACGACGTATTATCCAGTGTGATTATGAAAACAAAATCAACGTACAATGTATAAACCGAGCACAAATGAGTACAAATGGAGTACAAATGAAAATAAAATCCTAAATAGTAATACCAAACTAATGTTAGCGCCCTGTAGTTTAACATTTCGAATTTCAAACGATTTACATAAACATCTGTCATTTTAATGAAAAATATATCAAACAAAATGTGTGTGCAGTACTGTTGGAATACGGTTCAAATGTACCCATACGAAATTGGGTTACAAAACAAAATGAATATTTTTTAAGATATATTTAGAATACAGTATGAGCGCGTTAGGAGTTATGTTTAGTTTACTATCCTCAAACATGTTAGCTCCATGATTAAATGTAGGGTTTGTCTCTCTAGCTTATGCATCAATCATATCTGCTTGATATATTTGTATTGCCAAGTAATATAATTTCCCTTCAACTAATCACAGCTGGAGAAACGTTTAAGATCGTCGAGCTTAACATGTTAAGGTTAACCAATTTGCCATTTACCAAGTACCGCTTAGCCGGCAGTAATTATATATACGTTATAATAGCGTAAATGAGGCGTCTCCATGCCCCTTCCATAGTAAATTGAGAATGATGACAACATGTTAAAAACTCAAACCGGATAGAATTCTGGGAAACTTACATCGTGCAAATAAACATGTCTGCATCCAAACAAGCAAATATGGGGTTGAATATCTTCTAAGAAACATTTCTTCAGCCGTATACTAAAACCTGGCCTAAGGTCAACGTTATTTGTATCCCTTGCAATGTCATACCCTGTCTTCTTTCACTTCTGAAATTTATATAAAAAACTGTCAAACATATGATGAGCTGCATTTTCAAATATAAACAACATGCCCAGAAAACATTTACAGCCAAAAAGTAACAGGAAATTGCACTAAAAATGCGTTTAAGGAAAAAAAAGATTAGTGCTCTTTAATACAGAACTACTTCCGACTACACCAGCCGAGCATATTCGGCTGATTTAGTGTAACTAAACCTATAACGCATTTATATAGAGCAAATTAATGAATGAATGAACGAAGAGCGTAAAGGGACAAACGGAAGAACCAGATAATGGTATTATTGTTTGATTAATTAATTAACACTTAATCTCATTATTAACTTGATCAGATGAGTGATGTATTTCATAGAATATGTATAAACAAATATTTACCCTGTTCACTATTATCGAGGAATACATTTAAACGTTTATGTATGTCATTGATTTGCTTAAGGGTCTTTTCAGACTTATTGCAATATTTTAATATACATATGTGTAAGACGTTTTGGGGGATGGCTTCGAACCGCAATACCTTTTTTTTCTTATTTTACCAACGCATGCTTTGTTCTTCGTTTCTCAGACAACTTTCAGTTTAACTCAATTGCAAGCGATTATAGCATACTTGTAGCAGAAATTTATTTTTTCAGAAAGAGAGTTGACGCCGTAAGAGAGGCGTTAGTTAGGAAGTGAAATATTGTGATGTTCAAATGAATTCTAAATCATTTATTTCTTTGTTAATGCAAATGTTTTCCAAAGGATAACATTACTTAATTGTATTAAAAAAAAAATCCACTGTTTCAGAATTGATAACAATTCCGTGAAAAATATGTTTGTGTCCCAAAAGTGTGTGCAGTGCATCAGGCAGCCATGTTTCAAGAAACGCAGTCGATATATGGTTTTGTTTATGGAATCCGACTGATATTAAAATAAAACAGGCATCATCCGGTTTATATTTACAGTAAAAAACTTGGTTGCTTCTGCATTAAATTTGAGTTTTACTCGAATTATTGCATTATTGTTCGGGGCGCTTGTTTCCGCCAAAGGTTTTTCTACAAAAGCTTGAGTAATTTAAATAATACGTAACTCAGATATATATCATAGAACTGGTATTTTTAGTGGTAAATAAAAATACCTTAGTTTCAAAATCGGTTGAGAAATAAATATTTTTAAGCCCATATGAGTTTTTGATGGTGCCTTTCCCATGTAAATTAATTGTTGATGGGACAGCAGGAAATGAAGAAATTTCATCTAACTTCAGTTAGGCTTCATATTTTGCAATAAAACTTCCAGGTTGTCTTAATTTACGAATATCCAACAATTTAAAAAATTTCGGATAAAAATTCTAAAAATAAGTATTTTTCAAATTGTTCATGCAGGAGAATTTTGCATTGAAAATGCCCCATAAAAACAGCTTTTGCGCGAGATTTTCTTTTCTCAACCCGTTTTGGAAAAGTAAGGTATTTTTATTTACCACTAAAAATGTCTGTTTCACTGATATGCAACTTATTTAGGTACGAATTGTATTTTGTCTGAAAAGCCAAAAAAACTTTGGCGGAAACAAGCGCCTCAAACAATAATACATAACATCATTGTTAAAAGTTGTAAAACAACAGCATACATAGCATATTATATCGCAATATATAGAGGATATTTGTTGTTTTGGAGTGAATAACATATTTTATTTCATCGAGAAGTTAGAAAACTTTATATTTTCACGAATGCGAAGCATGAGTGAAAATATAAAAGTTTTCTCAATTTGAGATGAAATAAAATATGTTATTCACGACAAAACAACAAATTTCTTTTTATTTTATGCTTTTTCAAACATATTTTTAAGGAAACTATGGTAGAACAACAAAAGTATTCCCGGCAGCTACTGTGAAATAAAACTCTATATTCCACAGTGTACAGTGTGAATAACCACTTTTATTTCACTGATAAAATACAGTATTTCATTGCATATCATAAATAATGTTAATACCGAAGTTAAATACAATAAAAAAATACTCAAACGTTTGTTATTTCAAAACAGTAAAGACGCAGTTATAGAAATTACCTCTCATGAACAGACTCAATAAACCGAGTCTGCTACTTTTATTCTCTTGGTTGTGTGTATTGCTTCCCAAGAGTCAATTTAATATCAGATTTATTAACATTAACACTAGCGTTCGTTTTAGTGCAGTGTGGCGGCTGTAACAGTATCTCCGTGCTACGAATCAGTAGTGTTATTGTTTACTTGTCCTTTGGAATCAAAGAGCCAAATAGGTGGCTTTGAAGTAGAATATCGCTTAATCCGGTGCTAGGGGCGTGGAGGTGTTGCGTTCTACATTACCTCTCATGAACAGGCAATAAAACCGAGTCTGATACTTTATTCTCTTGGTTGTGTTTGTCGCTTTCAAAGGATCTCCCTTATCTGTGATTTTTAAATATTGTGTTTGTAAAACGCAAACATCACAGTATACAAGAGTGACTAGAGAGGTAGTTTTGCCACTGACCGTTCCAAGGCGGTACCGTTATTGTCGACCCTTCTATGTTCGTGGTGACCGTTCCAAGGCGGTACCGTTATTGTCCACCCTTCTATGTTCGTGGTGACCGTTCCAAGGCGTTACCGTTATTGTCCACCCTTCTATGTTCGTGGTGACCGTTCAAAGGCGGTACCGTTATTGTCGACCCTTCTATGTTCGTGGTGCCGTTCAAGGCGGTACCGTTATTGTCCACCCTTCTATGTTCGTGGTGACCGTTCAAAGGCGGTACCGTTATTGTCCACCCTTCTCTGTTCGTGGTGACCGTTCCAAGGCGGTACCGTTATTGTCGACCCTTCTTTGTTCGTGGTGACCGTTCCAAGGCGGTACCGTTATGTCGACCCTTCTTTGTTCGTGGTGACCGTTCCAAGGCGGTACCGTTATTGTCGACCTTCTATGTCGTGGTGACCGTTCCAAGGCGGTACCGTTATTGTCGACCCTTCTTTGTTCGTGGTGACCGTTCCAAGGCGGTACCGTTATTGTCGACCCTTCTATGTTCGTGGTGACCGTTCCAAGGCGGTACCGTTATTGTCCACCCTTCTATGTTCGTGGTGACCGTTCCAATGCTGGTACCGTTATTGTCCACCCTTTCTATGTTCGTGGTGACCGTTCCAAGGCGGTACCGTTATTGTCGACCCTTCTATGTTCGTGGTGACCGTTCAAGGCGGTACCGTTATTGTCCACCCTTCTATGTTCGTGGCGTCGAAAACTTTGCTTCTGTTTGTTCTTGTAAATCCGTGTTGTTTGTTTTGTAAGGATGTTTTTTGGTTGACTTTGTTCTGCGAATGTTGCATTTCTTGTTTTGACTTATATACCTACTTTTGTTATAAATTACATGTTAAAACAATGTTTAAAGGTCACATGGAAATCTTGAAGTGTTTGAAATGGGTGTCTCGATGTATATATCCAGTTGTTTTACTTTTACCCAGTTTACATTTAATAAAGCAAATTTTAAGTATTCACGTTTTCGTCTATTCTACAATATTTTTTCTATATATTGGCGCAATAATATCAATAATGAATAATATGCAAATACAATTTGCTTATTACTTTTCTTATAATTAATATTAATGAGTGAACAAACGTTAGTTATCCAGAAAAACGAGAGAGGACGCCGTGAGTTTTAAGAAACATAAAGATTGCCTTGTGTCCTTTAACTAAGACTTGTTTTAGAAAAGAAGCTTAAACAAGTTTTCGAAAAACCGTAATATTTTATTGAATATTCGGTCGATATTTCGTAATAGGAAACTGCAGTAAACCGACAACAATCAATAATAGTCTGCATGTTTAATTACTGAGTGAATTATTTCAAAACGTTTACAGACAATTTCCAATTAAACAATGTATTAATTAAGTGGCGTTTTTAGAGTTTGTGGTAAATGGAATCGTTATTTGCTTTCATTTCACTGAGCTACGCATTAGGCATTTGAAGCATCGTTACATTTACTCGGATCTCATTTTAATACAAAAACGTCACACGTTCCATTCAAACAATGGAAGATATGTCACATGGGGTATTTGAGCTAAGTATTGAATGCTGACAACCTTGATTCATTGTTCCTCATTCATTATTCGTTATTCGAACAAGGTACTGGTTACTTATTCCTTATAAGGAATAAGTTATTTTAGCACATGTTAGGCCATATAGGATAATAGATATTTTTCTGGTTATAGTACTGTATTACTCCCCGCCATCCGTAAGAGCTAAAGAAAAAGGAACCAAAGTTCTCATCATATATATTTGGCACAGGTTAGAAAGTCTAATTAAAATATTCTATTCTATTCTGTTGATTGGATTGCATAATGTCCCATGTAACAAGGCTTTCAAATATTTCGTCAACTACTTCTTTTGACGATTTAATACGCCTTTTTTAGCCTTAAACGTTCTGTGGAAACGATGACTTAGCTGGAAACTTATGTATCGCTATCATCCCTCATCATATATAGTAACGATATAGCCTGTTGGTACTTATCTCGAAATACTGAAATTACAGTTACCCCTCGGGGAATATATTGTTTTCAATTTGCAATGATACAGCGGTTATTAAGGCCACGTGATAGATAGAATCACATTATACTGTATGATATTGTATCGTGGGTTTGATCAGGGTCTACCAATCAGTATTGAGTGATCCCGGTTTGATACATTTATTTCACAGATATATTTTTACCACAACTAGGACGTCATAAGGATCGAATGTCGTGATTGTTTTTGACATATTGTGAACATAGATAAAAACTCATCATCCTAAACATAAATACATCTTGAGTCTGTGAACGTTCGCTGAAAATGTCATTATATAAATATCACATTCATGAGAGGGTGATAGTAAGAATGTTCACCTGAGGATATGATTATCGCCCGAGGCGAAGCCGAGGGTGATAATCAATATCGAAGGGTTAACATTCTTACTATCACCCCTCTTATGAATGTGATATTGATTTTATTATATCGAAATCCGCTCGTGCCAAAATAAGGTTCATTTTCAGTACAGATTTCGCTTTGCCGGATTTTTTTCTTATTTTTTTCTTTCAAAAACAACTTTTTCAAAATGTGTCTATGACAGTTATAGCGTTGGCTTGTAAATAACGTAACTAAGAAAATGAGTGTAGGTTTATTAAAATCGTTCAACAAACTTTTGACGTTATGATGAATTAAAAATAACATTTCACCATACTGAGCGATGACGTCACGAAAAAAAAGCTGCGCATGTGATATTTTTTACTATCACCCTGCGATTTACTATCACCCTGTACTATCACCCTAGCGTGAGATAGTAAGAAATTACACATGGTTGTCTTTGGGATTTAGTATATGAGGTATAATAAAGTAAATGCCATTGCGTTACAATGTAAATGTCATAGCAAATGCCAGTTCATGGTGTATTTTTTTAACTATTACTTGTAAAAATCCCTTATCATTTTAACCGAAATAAAAAGTCGTTTATAAAACACACCTCATTAACAATATACAATAATGATACACTATATACAATCATGATACAAACTATATAAATACATCATAAATTGACATTCATATATATATGAATACGAAACTCGTACATTACACTGCACTAAGACTCTTACGTAGAGTTATGAGAGACTATGCCTTCATGCTTTTTGATAATAAACAAAACTGTTTGATAATAAGCAAAAGGCTAATGTAATTGTAAAATTAAGATATTATCTCTCAAGTTTTGCTTAAATTCATTACAGTATTATAAATGTGTACCGGGAAACAAATCCCACTGAGTCCTGTACAATATTTTCCAAGCTTTCTAGTAAGCCAGTTTTCAAATGAAGTTCAAACTAAGATTCATTACACATTCTTAGTCATGACTTCCTCTCTAGAAAACTGCTAAGAATGGTAGGGGTCATGTATTATATAAGAAAAGATCATTCTGATCTTTGTTGACACCGTGAACAAACTGCATTCATTCGGCACATCTTAAATGTGTTCTACTTTCATTTTCAAAACTTTCAAGTTGAGATAAATAAAATCATCATACAACCATGCAAATGGTTCTTAGCTCTCACAAACTAGTCAATAAAGTCATTTCAGCCAGAAATCAGGCCTTAAATACTCAAAAATGGCCTTTTATCACAAATAACTTAGGGATTATATATTTGGGAACTCCTTCTCGATACCCAGGCATGAATACCATAGTGATTTACTTCCTGTATGCCTAAATTTACAATCCAATCTTCTCCCCAAAAAATTATCATACACCACCATCACCCCTACAACCAATCCCCAAAACCCAATCCCCCTTAAAACACCCCCCCAACATACACAACCTCTTCCCACCAATACTTCCATACTAACCACACACCCCATACCACCCCATTTCAACACCTCCCTTTTCCCTCCAAAAACACCCTCAAAATATTTATACATACACCTCCTTAAACCACTTAAAACCATTCATCATATCCCCCAAACTCCCAAATCCACCCACATAAACCCACATATCTCATACCTCCCCCTAATCCCAATCCATAAACTCCCCCCCCCTCCAAAAACCATACAATATCCAACCCAAAATTATCAAAAACCAACACATCCCCATCCTAATACTCCCCACAACAACATATCCAAAACCCCAATTAAACAATTTCCCCACATTAATAAACCCCCCCCTACTCCCATTCTATCAATCCCTCCCCCATCTCCATTCCCCATCTCCCTAAAACCCTACAAACACAATTACTTCCTTCCCCCCTTCAAACACTACCTATACTCACCCCCTACCTAACCTAAACAAACACACCTCTTACCACATCTAACACCATCTCCCACCCCCAAAACAAAATCCCCCCCTCAATAATAAAATACATAAAAACAACAAATACACCCTCCCCACCCACCACCCATAAAAACATACCAACAACAATAAACAACCAACCCCAACCCACAAACCAACCTACCCAACCAACCCCCATATCAAAAACCCCAACACAAACAACACCAACACACAACAACCACACCACCAACACACACACCCACACTACCAACAACCACAACACCAAACAACAAATAACACAAACAACCCACCCCAACAAAAACAACCCCCCCCCCCCCCCACAAAAAAACCCAAACCACCCCCCCAAAACCCCCCCACCACATCCAACCCTACAAACACCAACCCACACAACCACAAACAACCAACCCAACATCCACAAACACAAACCCCAACCAAACCCACAACAACCCCAACACACACACAAAAAAAAAAAAAAAACCCAACAACACATACCAAACACCAACCAACCCCCCCCCCCACACCCACACACTAACCTACAAACAACCAACCCCAACCAAACCAAACAACCACACCACACCCACACCACCAAAACAACCCAACCAACCAACAAACACCCACCCAAACCCCACCAACCCAAACACACAAACACCCACCCC